>VWZD01011778.1:290276-323388 GCA_013396695.1 Sakesphorus luctuosus
CTGGGGGCTCTGAGGGGGGCTCTCTCTCTCTGGGGGCTCTGAGGGGGGCTCTCTCTCTCTGGGGGCTCTGAGGGGGGGCTCTCTCTCTGGGCGGCTGAGGGGGGGATCTCTGGGCTCTGTTGCCCTGGCTGCTGAAGGAACAAAGTGTGTGAGCCCTTCTGCTATGTGTGCTTAGAAAATAGGTAATTGGTTACTGGGGACACTTCTTGTCAAGTGAAGTCATCAGAACTCCCGTCATGTGGGTTTGGGTTCTGCTGTTCACCTGGAAATCTTCTGAGGCAAACCTGGGAAGAGCTGCTTTTGGCCAGAGTGCCAGGTGAGCAGGTATTGTACCAATTTCACTGGTCAGCCTTACCTGTGTTGAAAAGCAGTACTTTTATTTTCTTTCAGTGTAGATTCTGCAATTAGTGGGTTTGTAAGTACTTGATTTTTACAGTAGTAATCTAAAAAAAGCCAACAGTGAAACTTCCAGCTTGAATAATGTAATAGTTTATTAATACTCTTATATTCAGTTTTTTAAGGTTTTAGGTTTGCTATAATGTATATTAAAAAGATGAGATTTGGGGTTCAGTCTTTCAGTAAGCAAAGCAACACTTGCAGCTACTGAGATGGCAAGGAAAAAATGCAGTTACTGTTCAAGAGCATGATGTTCACTTTCAAATATTCTGTGGAGTCTTTGGTCTTTTAGACGCTGCACTCCCTCCTTGTCTGAGGAGAACTGATGTCAAAGGCTGGATATGGCTCTTCAGTGGAGCTCTGCATGCAGGAGAGGAGGCAGCAAAGTAGACTGGGGTGCTGACCCAACAGAAATGAGCCAAAAGCTGCATGAAACAGGCTCTGCTCTGCACACAGGGCAGTTTTCACCTGGTGGGGTTTGGATTTTATTCAGGGAAAGGGAGCTTGTCTATGTGCTATAAATAACCACTTTTTTTTTAAAGGAAATCCACCATTAAATCCTCGCTTCAGCTAAAAGGAAAACCAAACAGCAAACAAACAAAAAAACCAACAAAACAAACAAAGTCAACCTACTGAACCCCAAATAGCAACCACTCCCCTCCAAAAAAAAAAAAAAAAAAAAAAAAAAACTCCTAAGGAACCTAAAAAACCCCGATGAAAAATCCCAGTGCCACAGTCCCTGAATTTGGCAAATTCCAGGCACAATAAAATAATAGAGATTTTAGTTGGTGGCAAAGAGAAATGGGGATTTTATCGTCCTGTTAACTCATTTCCAGTGGAGGAAAATACTGGATAGCACTTCTTACAAGGCCAATTTAGCATTGTTGAATTAAATATGCATATAATATGTGAGTGTCTGAGGATCTACAGGTGAATGGCATTTGTATTAACCAAGTGCTGTGCCCACTCAGGCAAATGGGAGGCATTATACACAGCTGTGTTCTTGGTGAAGGCAGGGAAAGGGCAACAGAAAAGGGCTATAAGTGTAGATAGAAACGTTACTACCAAAGGAAAGAAGAGGTTCAAGTGGGTGTTTGTGTGTGCCCCGGAGAGAGCCCATCGGGGCCGGTGCTCTGAGCCCACACTGGGAGTTCTCACGCTGGTTAATGAATGTACTTCCCTGGAACAGTGACTGCCCTTTGTGGGGGCCAAACCCTGGCTTTGGGAGTGTGATGGAGAGATACAGAGCAGCTGGGCCCTGGGTGCTGCATTCCAGGCTGCATTCCAGCTGGCAGGCACCTGACACCACTGTTCCACCTGCCTGCAGCATTGACAGAGGGAATTGCAGCATTTCTGAAGGCAGAAAACCCATCTCAAAGGGGAGATTCCTTCCTGAGGCACCTCAGTGCAGGTGGGCACCTGTGCTGTGTGACACACAGCCTGGCCTTGTCACCAGGGCTCTGCTCAGGTCCTGCAGGCAGCAGCAAGGACAGTGGGCTGGGAAGGGGCTGCAGGGAAAATAGTGATACTGCTTTACAGAACTGCACAGGTTTCCTTATTCCCCTTGCTTGTGGTCTAGGACATGAGGGGCCACTAGAACATGTGCTGATGTCACCTCTGTTATTTTAAATTAATATCTGATGTTCAGGGCTCTGGTCACGGTCTGCCAGACCGTGCAAGGGCAAGCAGAAAGTTGCCTTCAGAAATGGTGGGTCTGGGATGCCTTGGACAATATGCCATTATGTGGATTTACTGTTAAGGTTCAGCCCCTGTGATGGATTTTCCTGAAAAGATAAAACATGAAGCATATATTTATCAAAGGAAAATTGAGAATGAATACAATTGTTCAGGTGCTGTTTGTTTGAGGGCAAACAGATGTTCTGAGATGTTGACGACTCAAGTCTGGTAGCATTTCTAAAGGCTGTCTGAAGTCACAAACTCTGTCCAGTATAAATACCAGAGCTCTTATCCCTCCAGTTTTGGTACCACAGGCACAGAGCTGCCTCACTTCAGGGGTGTAGCAGCAGGGTAAGGACTGGGCGTGTGAGAACACAAACTGAGCAGAGAGAGAATCATCTCTTCAGGGTCAGTGGCTGTCCTGGGGCTCAGGTTGGTGCTTTGGTGAGGCAGGGCTCAGAATGAACAGCTTTTTCAACTGTGAAGCAGAAGGGACAGAGGATGAATGTTGTTATGCAAGCTCCTAACAGCACAAGGAACACATCCTCTTGCCATCAGTGGTGTTTTAGCGATGAGAAGTGTTGTTGGATATGACCAATTCAATAGCATGTCCAGCAGACTTCTGTTTATGGGGTATTTAATAAAAGTTTAGTGATTGCTTTTATTAATTAATGCAGTCATGTTCTACTTTTTTTCTTGTTCAATATAACCATTCAAATAATGTGTTAATCATGCAGTAATGAACCATGCTCACAGACTCCAGTCTGTAAACACTAGAGATGCAGGTACTCCTAGGAAAGACTTAGGTCAGCACAATAACTTGTTCTGGGCACTCCAGCATTTCCATTTGCCTTCGTGCTTGCTGCTTAATGAGTGACAGAAAGTACAAACCATTTTAAGCAAGGACACTCAGGTGTATTTGATGAGAATTGAAACTTTCCCATAGCTCTTCATTCTTTGAATTCCCATACCAAAACTAATCTTGGAAGCTGTACTTTTTTTATGTTTCAGCACAGATTTCCCATGACCCTGACTATAAATAAAACAAGATTATTATTTCTGCAGGCTGATTCTTTTGGTAGTCTGAGTAGTTTTCATGGATGCTTTCTTAAAATTAAAACAACCCCAAAAGAAATATTAACTCAACCATTTTTTCCCTGGTTTTGGCCATTCATTGTCTTTCTGTGAACTGAATCTTAGCCCTCCAAGTGAGGCTGTGCTGACACAGCACAGTGCTTTGGTTGGGATTGGTTGCTCTTTGGAAAAATTGATGGTCAATAACAGGAAGGGTAAGAGTTACAAAGTCAGAAACAAAGATGTGTGCAACCATTTAACATTCCAGCTCCAAGGTTGGCTGCTGTATGTAAGTTTGCCATTCCTATTTCTCAGCAAAAAAGCTGAACTGTGGCCCATGTATTCATAGCTGGACACTCTTCTCACTTTACCACAGTTAAATCTGCAGAAGGTTAAATGCAGGTAAAATACAGTCTTAAAGAGGTATGTGTGCCTTATGTCATTTGTCTTTGATGGATTTTCAGGGAAAAGGTGAGGTTCTTATTTCCAGCAAGATACTGGAAAAGAGAAAGAGCTTCCTGGACTTGCTCAGAGATGATTTACGCTCATAGTGTTAATCTGGAGATATAAACCTCCAAGACAGATCTGTGTGGGATGTCTTTCTGTCCCTGCTGGCTGTCAGGGGGAGGAAAAAAGATCTTGTGCTCTGAATTTACTGACTCCTTAATGGAAAAAGGTAATACGGTATGATTAGAATATTGCATAGAATCCTAAGTAATAGAAATTCTTTGATGAGATTTTGAAGTTGGAGAATACTCACTGCAGCAGTATTTTTGATGCTGCAATCCCCTTGAGCAAAGGACTTGGCTCTGGTTTTTTATTGCTGCTCAAAGGTAAATAAGGCAACCAAGTAGGGGGATGTTATGATGTTTTGCAGAAGGTGGTGGCCTTGCTTGAAACCTGTTCTAGGTGACCCTGCTTTGGCAGGAGGGTTGGACTAGATGATCTCCAGAGGTCCCTTCCAACCCTGACTATTCTGCAGTTCTGTGAAAGCTCTGAGTTGAAGATGTATTAAAGGTAAACATTTTAAACCCTCTGAGTAAGAGTAATTGTTGTGGATTAAGGTAAACAAGACCTGAATCCTGTTGGAAGAGAACATGAGTAGCATATGCATTTGGAGAAATGTTGCACCAAACCAGTATAGAATAGTCTAAAGTAGTCAGAGAAAGGGGTTTGTGCTGTCTAAAGAGGAGTTACCTGAGCATGTTCCCCTTGTGTGTGCTGTGACTGAGCAGGGAATCCAGTCCTGGAGTATCATTTACTCAGACACAGGTGCCAGTGCTGCTCTCTCAGCAGGACCTGAGATCTCTGGGTTGGTCTGAACTGGCTTGTGGGACAGGAAGAAAGGACCTTTGAATGAATACAAGGCCAAGCCCTGTGTTACATATAACAGTTTTCTGGCTATAAGAAGGTCCCAGGATGTCTGTTCTGGACCTGAACATGTTATAACTCCAGGTCTGCATCTTGAGGGCTATAGCAGATAACCAACAAACTGTAGCTCCAGCGGCTCCCTGGGGGAAAGAGGGAAGGACTGAGGCTTGTTCATGTCTTGGGTGCCTTCCTGGCCAGGACAGGTAATTACAGTTCTGCTCTATTAGTGCTGGAGCTGCTGAGGAGCAGGGCAGCTGAAATGACTATGGAGTCCTTGATGCTCTGCCCTGGTGTGATGGGTTGGTCCCAGCTTGGAGAAAGGCACTCTCATGGCTTCTTGCTTGTGTCTTCCCCAGTGGGATGAGGGAGGAAATAGGAAGAACTGGAGTCAGAAATTTCCTGGATCAAAAGGGAGACAGGGAGATCACTCACTAGTTACTGTGGCTTTTATCCTTTTTGCCTCTATGTTTTGCAGTTCCAATCTTATGCTTGGACTCAAACTAGAACTGCTCTGCTGGTGGAGACTATGTGACAAATGTGCCACTGTTTTGGACACGTTTGGTTCTAAGGACCATGGCAATTACTCTGTTTCCACAGCCTTAATGCAGAGAAAATGCTGTTTTCTTTGTGCCACTGACGTTGGGAGGCTTGGAGGGGAAGCCCAGTCATTTGTTGGCACAGAGACTTTGTGATTCCTCAGTGCAGGTAAAGCACAAGAGGAAAGAATTTAGACATTTCTAAGTAATTCCATTTCTATAATTCAGATAAATTTCTATTGTTTAATTCTGTAATTCCTGCTGCCTGTTTGAATGAAGTTTTTCTGTGTTTGAATGTAGATGTTTGTATTTTAAGGTCAGAAAGTTTGAAGTGCTCCAGCTTTACAGGTTCTAAAGGAAAATAACTCGCAGCAAAACTGTCCGTGAGCTCAGATGCAAACACAAAATAAAATCCTCCCCAGGACCTGCAGCCCTAATTTAGAATGCGTAATATTTCCCAAGGAGCATTTTCCTGTTTTGCTGAAATGATAGAGCATATTGTTTATGTCTTTTAATTTTTAAGAGCATTTCTAGATTTATTTTTGTAACCATATTTTGCGTTGTTATTCCGAGCCTGGGCTGAGTTTCAGTTTTACAGTTGTCATGTTGGGTTTTAATTCCTCATCAGGTCACAGTGAGATTGACATCTCACTGGGCTTGTTTTTAATTCATCTGGGTTTTTTTAATAATGGTTTCTGTGATACTCATTTGCAACAAAAACCCCAAATAACTGCTTAATAGAAGTAGTGCTTTGTGTTTGTCATGTCACCTCTTTTCTCTCATGTTTATGGTTTTGTTTTCTTCTGTTAATTGGATTAGATTTTCTCCAAAAGAAAGTAGTTCAAAGTTTAGTTCTAAACCACAATTTTTTCATAAAAGTACACATCTTATTAAATATTAGTCCATAGGATTTATGCAAGCTCTGTAACTTGATTTATTTTTTTTCTGAAGTTATTTTTACATTAATAAAAAATTAATGTATTTTCTCACCTCAGTTTTCTGATTTGCCATTTTCATGTATTACAAATATATTCATTTGGAAAAGCTACTAGTTATTAAAATATAGTAACAGAAGTCGATTTTGGCAGTTAAGTTGTTTTTTTAGTTATTTGTTTTCTAACGTAGTTCATTTTCCCTTGCCTTGGGCTAGAGAATTAATTTTGTTGTGTTGGGGTGAGGAGTCATTTGCTTAGGCTGTTGTTCTATCAAAAGAGGTTATGGAGGAATGAAGGAGAGGAAAATAAAACATTGAACTGTCTTGGAGCATTTTGTCCAACTCTGGGATGTACAGACACAGTTCCAGGGTGTTAAACACTGGGAGTCTGGGGGGGGGGGGGGTCTGTGGCTTTAGTGGGGAAGGGAATGGGGAGACCTGAGATCTCGTGGGGCTGTTCCACAGTGTTGGGGTGTGGCCAAATGACCAGGGATTATAAAATGCCTTCCTCTGAAAGGCAGAGGTATTTAGAGGTAAAACATTCAGGGAGCTTTGGTGCTTTTCTTCTCTTATGTTCCAGTGTTGTCACACTGTGTTCTACTTTGCATCACAGGAGCACAGCCTGGCCTGAGCTGGGAGGGACCTTAAAGATTCCACCTCCTGCCATGGGCGGGGACACCTTCCACTATCCCAGTTTGCTCCAAGCCCTGTCCAGCCTGGCCTTGGACACTCCCAGGGATGGGGCAGCCACAGCTTCTCTGCCCAACCTGTGCCAGGGCCTGCCCACCCTCACAGCCAGGAATTTCCTTCCCTCTATCCCATCTAACCCTGCCCTCTGGCAGTGGGAAGCCATTCCCTGTGTCCTGTCCCTCCATCCCTTGTCCCCACTCCCTTTCCAGCTCTCCTGGAGCTCCTTTAGGCACTGCAGGGATTCTCAGGTGTTCCTGGAGCCTTCTCTTCTCCAGGTGAACCCCCCCAGCTCTCCCAGCCTGTCAGCATCAATTGTGACGTCCTTTATTTAATTTTTAGTGCCCAGAGTGACTGATGGAAACAAGTTTCTTTCAGCAAAGCCTGTCCTTGTAGGCAAACAGAAATTCTGGAGTTTCTGCAGCAGGAACTAACCCCAACACTGTGCATGCAATAGTTCTTTTGCTGTATTGCACTAGATGAGATTTTGTTGTTGAGGTTGTAAGTCTGAAATGTAGATTTATGTCAGTTCAGAGTTCTTTTGTAATACCCACTTATTGAAGCTCTGGATTTTATCCACCATTTTCTGAATGAGCCTTTTTTCCAAATGGTTTCATTCCCCCTTTTTTCTTTTTCCATTTAATCTTGGTGCTTAAAAATAGATAATTTTCAGACATCATTAAAGCCTCTGACTCCATGAAATGTTAACAGATGTGACACTTGAGAGGCTTTGTAGTGGGCAGCGATCATTTATCAGGCAATGCTGTTCAAGACCTGCATTATTATTCAGTAATTGAAAATTCACAGCAGTGAAAAGATACCTTTAAATATTTTATTCTCTCTTTTTTTGTTGTTGTGTTTTTCCCCCCACAAGCTTTTTTTAAGATGTGAAAGCATTACCAACTCTGGGATGATTTGCTGTGGACAATTCTTGTGCCAAGGTAGGCAGTGGGAGACAAGAGGACTTAAGGGAAGGGCTGAGCATGTTGAATTCTTTCACACCCTGCACTTGGTCATGTTTTTCTGAGAATGAGCAAAGAATGAAATACTTGTAGTAAAGAGCATGCTTTTCTTGTCTTTAGTTGAGATACAGGGAAAGCTTTGGCACTGAGTGGAGTTGGGAACTGCTGGAGGACAATGTGTAACATCTACAGAAAAGATGTTAGCCTGGAGAAGAGGAGGCTGAGAGGTGACCTCAGCACTGTCTGGAACTGCCTGAAGGGAAGTTGTGGCCAGGTGGGGGTTGGTCTCTTCTCCCAGGCACTCAGCAATAGGACAAGGGGGCACGGGGGGCTCAAGCTCTGCCAGGGGAAATTGAAGTTGGAGAGCAGAAACAAATTCTTTGCAGAGAGAGTGCTCAGGGATTGGAATGGGCTGCCCAGAGAGGGGGTGGATTCCCCATCCCTGGAGGTTTTTCAGCTGAGCTTGGCCGTGGCACTGAGTGCCATGATCTGGTAAAGGGACTGGAGTTGGCCCAAGGGTTGGACTTGATGATCTCGGAGGTCTTTTCCAACCCAATCCATTCTATGATTCTGTGATTCTATGAAAAGAGTTGCTAACTCTTTTTGGAGATATTAATTGGCTGAAGTCCTGTGCCTTGTTTGCTTCATTTCTACTTCTTTATTACTCTTGTTTCTGCCACAGAATACTGAATATTCTTGGGGGTTTATATTTGAATAAAAATCTTCATCTCTCCCTTGTGTTCCACTGCAGAGTTTTTAGTGTTTTGTGTGTATTGTTAAAAAGGTGTTTCAATGTGAATTCTCTGGTAGAGCACAGCTGGTGCCTGTACTACTCTTTAGCCAGAGGGGTTGCCCATGGGAAGAAAATGCTGTGGTTGGAACACCCAGAATTCCAAATGCCACGCCAGTGCACATCCAGCTGGTTTACTCCTGATTTGTTGTGTCACTGGAGAAGTGGGATCACCTTCCTTGTTTTGAGTTTTGCTGGTTCTGGCTTTGGCATCAACATTGTGTTCTCTGGTGATTTGTTGATTTCTGTACTGGGGTAAATCTGTCTGAAAACAAACAAATTGGGAACTGAATTATCCTCTGTGCTTGGGAGATAAAACAGGAGAACTTTTTGAAAGAATTCTCTTGGCTTTCACTGAGAAATATGACTAAATAAAACCTTTTATTCCTGCACCTGACTGTAACACTGTGTGCAGCTGGTGTAACACCACACACAAATGTGAGACTTGCATTATACATATATATATATGTTAAATATTTTAATTAGACATCAGGAAGAAATCCTTCCCTGTGAGGGTGGGCAGGCCCTGGCACAGGTTGGGCAGAGAAGCTGTGGCTTCCCCCATCCCTGGAAGTGTCCAAGGCCAGGTTGGACAGGGCTTGGAGCACCCTGGGCTGGTGGGAGGTGTCCCTGCCCAGGGCAGGGGGTGGGATGAGATGGCTTTAAGGCCCCTTCCAACCCAGACCATTCCATGATTCTATGATCTATATTGACATCAGTTGGCAGAGAACATTCGTCTACAGATTTCCTAGTTTTCCTTTCTTTGAAAAGATTATTTCAATATTTTGTTTCATCCAGCAGGGCTGACTTTATCTTGATAGGTAATTTTAGGGAAAAATTAAAGCCAGTTTGATCAAATATTTATGACCGGGGAAAAAAGCTGTTTGTTTGGGGTTTTTTTTCCTGTATATGTGGGAGTTTTTTCTTAGTTTTTGCCATTTGACAGGCTGTTTCCTTCTACTTACATCCTTCTAGTCCTGTTTTGCCTTTTGCTGTTGCCTTTTTACCATTCAAGATCCTTCAGATTTCATACCAGGTAGTGATCTTCAATTTACAGTTTGTTTTGGTGTTGACCAACTCACAGCAATCACTGTTGGAGTGCAGAGCTCAAAATCTTTTTCTTTCTGACCTCCAGTCTTGGACTTGGATTGAATCATCTGCTTTTACTGTTTCATGTAGGAAAACCCCACATTTCTTCAACATCTCCTGTAAAAAGGAACATATAGAAAATATCTAAAAGTGCACATGAAGTATGGCAAGGCAATGGTTTAAAATCCTTCTTCATAATAATTTACTTTGTAAAAACATTGAGAATAGAAAAGACTCCTCATGAATGGCAGAGACTGAAGAGGAGCGGACGTGTACGTTGGATCAATAGCTGTGCCATCTCCTCCCCTGTCAAAATCTACTTATTCCTTTTATAAAGCATCATGTAAGTTAAAAAATGACTGTGAGTGAAGAATGCTCTGTCAAATGGGTATAAAAAATGAACCCAGGGAATGGCTTTTAAAATACATTTTCTTCGCTGGCTGGAAGATTCCAAGAGGCCAGAGATTGTCTGAATCTCTTTCTTGATCTTCCAGATCTCTTTTTTTCTTGGATCAGAGTGATGCAAAGCCAAGTGCTTGTTTTTCCCTTGCAGTTTTGGGCTGTGGAGATGGGATTTGGATATTCTGGGCTTTCTGCTCAGAGGGACTAGCAAGGCTCTATATCAGGGGTACTGCGGGGAATGTGTGATCCTCACAGAGCTCTTCCTGAGGAAGGAGGGAAATTATTTTAGAAATTAAGTTGGCACACACCATATAAAGAAAAGCTGGTCAATCAAGAGAGAAAATATGTTAAAAAACTAGAAAATACTTTTTTGCTTAGATGTAATGTCTGTTGTCAAATACTATTTTTTTTCCTCAAGTAAATGAGTGGCAGAAGAATGCAAAATACAATTAACATGTTCAAAATGTTCTTGTGAATTTTGGCCTGGTATTTCCTTCCCTGTCCATCCCTCAAAGACTTATAATAAATTTAATGGTACCACTCATAGTGGGTTTTAAATTGAGAGGGCTTTTTTACTGCTTTTGTTGCATCCACCTCAGCCAGAAAAACCAATGCCTGCTGTTTTATGGAATTGGTTCGTTAAACTGTATATACTGGAAGAATAAATAATCAGGAGACAATGTAATTTTGTGTTTGTATATATATACATTTATCTGCATAGGCAAGGGTTTTTTTTCCCTCCCCAGTTGGTTTCTTCTGGGCAGAATAATTCTGCTTGCTGTGGGATGGGGATCATGGAATCAACTGGGTTGGAAAAGACCTCCGAGATCATCAAGTCCAACCCTTGGGCCAACTCCAGTCCCTTTACCAGATCATGGCACTCAGTGCCACGGCCAAGCTCAGCTGAAAAACCTCCAGGGATGGGGAATCCACCCCCTCTCTGGGCAGCCCATTCCAATGCCTGAGCACTCTCTCTGCAAAGAAGTTTTTTCTGCTCTCCAACTTCAATTTCCCCTGGCAGAGCTTGAGCCCCCCGTGCCCCCTTGTCCTATTGCTGAGTGCCTGGGAGAAGAGACCAACTCCCACCTGGCCACAACTTCCCTTCAGGCACTTCCAGACAGTGCTGAGGTCACCTCTCAGCCTCCTCTTCTCCAGCACAAACACCCCCAGCTCCCTCAGCCTCTCCCCACAGCACTTGTGCTCCACTCCCTTCTCCAGCCTTGTTGCTCTTCTCTGGCCCTGCTCCAGCCCCTCAATCTCTTGCCTCAACTCAGGGGCCCAGAACTCAACACAACACTCAAGGTGTGGCCTCCCCAAGGCAGAGTCCAGGGGAAGGCTCACTGCCCTGGGCCTGCTGGCCATGCTGTGCTGATGTGCTGTGCAGTGAGAATTCGCTCTCCAGCCTCTGTGGTGGTGAATGCAGAGAGCAATGTTTGCTCTGACAATGCGTTTGTGTGGCTCTGAAAGAGGCTCTGAATCGTCCTCATTGTGCTGTGTTCCCCTCAACCTATTCATGTCTCCAACAATAAAGGAGGCATTGTGAGAGCCAAACCACTTGCGTGCCAACAAAACAATATTTGAAGAAGATAATCAAAGCTGTTTGTTCTGCTTTTACTGCTTTCACTTTGTCTGCAATTCAGGTCTTCATTACGAAGCAAGATGGTGTCTGAAACATTGTCTGTGAAAGAGGGTAAAAAAAAAAATAGCCAAAATAGATCTGGGACTCAAACTCCAAGGGAATTGGTAAGGATTGGCTGGAATATTCCTGGCTGGGCAGTGTGTCTGGGGGTGTTCATGGCCTGGGGAGTGTGTCCTGCAGACCGGCTGTTGGCTTTGGAAAGGAGACACTGAAACCTTGACCTGGCCATGTGTGCTGATATATCAACACACACACACACACATATATCTATCTATCTATATAGATATATATATGTAAAATTGGGTTTACTTGAATACTTGATAAGAAAATCCTAGGGATTTAGCTCAGTTGGTTAAAACTTGGTTGTAATAATGCCAAGGTCATGGGTTCAATCCCCTGTGTGGGCCATTGACTTAAGGGTTGGACTCGATGATCCTTGTGGGTCCCTTCCAACTCAGAATAGTCTGTGATTCTGTGATTTTTAGAGTTCTTACAAATAGTGCTTTCAGGTGAAATAATGATGCCCCTGCTTTGTGTCTGTAAACCCAGAACTGTTAATTAAACAGTGCTCTGATAATGGGTGGTGAAACCTTCAGCAGAGCAGAACCTCAAAAGTTTTTATGGCCCAAAAAGCAGAAGTGACAATGAAGTACCAAGAGAGAGCCTTTTCTAACAGTAAAATTCCTTCTGTCATGTTGTTGGGAAGGTTTCTTTTTTGTGGGTTTAGTTGTGTGTTGTTGCTGTTGGTCCTTCAGCCTTTTGTTCAGCTGTGAGAATAGGTCATATGATAATTAAAAGTATTAATAAAAAATGGCTAAAGCATTTGCATGAGCAGGAGAGCAAATCAAGCCCTCCTTACAGGATACACTTCTGAATCCCAGATTGAAAGTTGTCTTTATTTCTGGTGGACTAGGGAAAGGTGTATATATAGAGGGAGGTGGGCTGGTTTGTTGGGTTCTTTCAGGCTTCAGATGCTAATTTTCCCAGGAAATTAATGCAGTATGAGAGCTTTCATAACAAGAACCTGTAGCCACCGGCACTTTGAATGAAATTGCATTGAAATAGGTCTGGCCTTTTTCATTTGAGCTGAATGGGGTGTCTCCTTAGCTGTGTGGAATTAGGAATTATGTTGTGGGGAGGAAAAATATCCACAATCAAAACCCCCAAACCCAATAACTTAATGCCCAGCCATAACCTGCCTGTGGGACACAAAACTTTGCAGCTCCTGAACCTGAGTTTGGAATGATGATGAGAGTAGTATCAAATTACTGATTGATTGCTTTTTTTTTTAAGTGAATTGCTTGATTAAGAAGTCAGCACTAACAGAAATATTTTCCTTCGTGTGTCCTTCATGACTCGGTGTGTTCCACACAGGAGCTGAACTCATGCTCAGCAATAGTTGGTCTCATACAATTAAAAGCTTTGTTGGATTACAGGCTTGGTGTAGAAACGACTTTTTGCATGGTGTAAATACAGGACTATTTTGTATTTATTTGTATTTTGTGTATTTTTCTGCTGCCAACCTTCTAATGTTCATGTCTTTGGGGATTTTGTGAAGATTTATGGTAGCTGCCTGACAAGCTGGACAAATAAATTGTGATATCTTAGTAAATGCCAGTTAATATTTGTGCTGTTAACACCTTCCTTTGGAATTCTAATCTCCAATTCTCTTGGAAAGGAAAGGCATCAATAACTGCAGCTGAGATTTGCTTTTGACCACATCCAATGGGAAGGTGAAATGTTCACATGTAAAGGGCTGAAGGCCACAAAGTAATCTTGCTTTATAGACTAAGAGTTTTGGACACTTAAAACAAACAAACAAAAAAAACCCCAAGAAAATCCTAACATTTTAAAACTTCTTATACTGATTTCTTTGATCACAAACTATAATATTCTTTTAGTAAAATAAAACTGGAGATGAAGGATGGGGAGGGATTTTTTTATTTGCTACAAATGCTCCTTAAAACAGTCAAACTCCTTGAAGTATCAGGATGAGACCTGAGGCTGTGTGAAGGCACTGCAGGTTAAAGAGGGGGGGTGATGGTGCTGGAATATCTGCTGGATTTAACCAAAGGCCACGTACAGTTGTTCCCAAATGTGGGAATAAATTCCACTCTAGTCGTTTCCTTTCAATATTCAACACTTAATTCAGTTTTCAGAAAATTAAATGGCAGTGTAAGTATATTGTTTAAAGCATGCCACATAAGGGCTGTTGGAAAGCCTGAGATGGCAGGAGGAAAGGGAAAAGCATAAAAATTCAAGGGAAGGTTTTGTGAAAATGACTGTGCATTTTACCACTAATTTTCCTGAATTCAGCACTTCACTTCTTTAACTACAATATCAAATATTTCTGTTTGGTTTTGTTATGATATGAGAGAGTGCTCAGGCACTGGAATGGGCTGCCCAGAGAGGGGGTGGATTCCCCATCCCTGGAGGTTTTTCAGCTGAGCTTGGCCGTGGCACTGAGTGCCATGATCTGGTAAAGGGACTGGAGTTGGCCCAAGGGTTGGACTTGATGATCTCAGAGGTCTTTTCCAATCCAATCCATTCTGTGATTCTGTGGTTGTATCAAAAAAATTGAACTTGATGTGGAATTTTTGCCTGGGGAGAGCTTCGTATCAGTTGTTTATTCTGCTGAGAGAGTTTCCTTTTTCACTGCACATGTATTAAAGTCTTGCCACAAAAGCCAAGAGGAAATCTCTGATGTGCTGCTGCCCTCTCTGCTTGTCCTGCGTGGGAACGCTCATCCCAGCCATGGAACTCAGTGGGTTTGTTTGTGTGCTCTCATGGTCTTGTTTTTTGTGTGAATATGTTTCCTGGGACCTTATGATGGGTGTGGAAAGGTCCAGTGGACTCTGAGAGCTGTAGCTTCAGGTGAGCTGGTGTTTTAGTGCTCAGTGGGCACAGCAAGTGGGGTTGGACACGGCTGTTTGAGTGGAGTATTTACCCAGCTTAGTAGGAGATGAATAGTTGGGTGAGGTGAACTTTGTCCATGTGCTTCCAAGTTTCATAAAGCACTTAGTGGTTCCTGCAGATGATTTCAGCAGTTGGCAGTATCTGTTTGTGGATGACTTTATTGAGCCCAGGAGGCAGAGCTGCTGCAGGACAACTTGTGGCATCTCCTCCCTGCAGGTAAAACATCTTCATTTCTGTGCTGTGAGCAGTGTGTGGTTGGTGGGGTTGAACTAGATGAGCTGAACTGATGGGCACTGGTAATTCCTTTGGATTCAGCGTGCAGATGTCCCAGGCACTCAGCAATAGGACAAGGGGGCACGGGAGGCTCAAGCTCTGCCAGGGGAAATTGAAGTTGGAGAGCAGAAAAAACTTCTTTGCAGAGAGAGTGCTCAGGGATTGGAATGGGCTGCCCAGAGAGGGGGTGGATTCCCCATCCCTGGAGGTTTTTCAGCTGAGCTTGGCCGTGGCACTGAGTGCCATGATCTGGTAAAGGGACTGGAGTTGGCCCAAGGGTTGGACTTGATGATCTCGGAGGTCTTTTCCAACCCAATCCATTCTATGGTTCTGTGACCCCTGAGCTGTGCCAGGCTGTACAGGGCAGATGCCCAGTGGGTTTGATACCTGGATGAGCCCAGCTCCTTGTTT
Organism: Sakesphorus luctuosus; assembly: GCA_013396695.1. Taxonomy (NCBI): domain Eukaryota; kingdom Metazoa; phylum Chordata; class Aves; order Passeriformes; family Thamnophilidae; genus Sakesphorus; species Sakesphorus luctuosus. Next base: position 305,434 of record VWZD01011778.1, read on the forward strand.
TAACCTTGCTCCTGTGTGACACTCAGCTCTGCTGCACAGGGTGGAAACCACACACTGGGACAGAATTCCATGCAGGAAAGGGAGAAGAGGAGCAGAGATGTGACAGAAACCCACGTGTGTTTGTGCATCCTGAGGGTGAGGAGGGGAATAAAAGATGTATCAGTATTGCTCACAGCGGGATCTAATCACACTGAAAACTGTCTGGGGATGGTTTGACTTTCCTGCCCAGAACTCTTGCTTATATAGGGCAAAAATATTTTCTCTCTAGCCCCAAATGAACTCATTTATTAGTGTCAAGGCACAGACTTGAAATTATATTTTACTTGTGATATTTTCCCCTGTCCTAGTTACTTTTAAAGAGAAAGAAAATAAGGTGTTATTTGGAATTTAATTGCCAAAACATTCACTGGAAGAAAGTAAGATTTGAAAATGTAGTTATGATATACTACAAGAACAAATGTTAGACTAACCTTTGATTTTTAGTGGTGTGGGGCTAAATTCTTCATCTGCTACTGAAAGATCTTGGTAGGGTTAATGAAATCATCAACTGCATCTTAAGAAAATGAAGAAACTTCTTCACATGCTTCTGAAATAAGGCTGAGAAGCCAAATGTTTACTGGGAGGTCAGAGATCATCAGGTAGATCCAAAGGATGATTTTTGTATGTTTGGAGCAGTCAAGCAAGGATTGCTGATCGCTTCTGTTTGCTTTGTTTCCTTGCAGAATTTAACCTGTAGTGCAACCTAAGAACACCCTCTCAGCCCAGTATGTTTTCTCCCAAAAGGTTCTGCTGCCTTCAGCCATTGCTGGTTCTCCAAGTTGTCTAAGCTGAGGACTTGACCTTTCCTAAGTAAACAGTTGTTTACATTACTTAGATCCTGTGTCTGTTTTGCTTTCTACATTAATCTTTAAGTCCCCACAGTTCCAACAAACCAGTAGGACTGGATTTTTCCAAGAGCTTTTCGTTGTTTGTGCTAATTTGCAATAGTGAGTTTATCAACACTCTGTGACTGACAGCAGTAATGCAGATTATTTCCTGGTGATAGATGAAACACTGTCACACTCTACTCCCCCCTCATCACAAAGGAAATCTCCCTGGTGACTGGGAAAAGAAACCAGCACTGTTTAACTTCCCCAGAAAGTCTGGGCTGGTTTCTTTGGTGTTTATTGAGCTGCTTGTGGCTCTGCTGGTTGAGTTCCAGGCAGCAGCTTGGACAGTGATTTTAATGAGCTGAGTGATGGCTTTCTCCAAGGGGTCCAGTCTCCTGGAGAATCTGATTCTTTGCAAGGTGTTGTAATTTTTCTTAAAATGACTTTGGGAAAACTGTGAGTTCCTCTGTGTTCTCAAAGGTTTTTAACTTCTGTGCTATTTTGAGCAATGCCATGTGATTATCTAATAATGTTTTAGAAAAGCCCCCACATATTTTTCTATCAGAGAATCAGATACACAAATGTGACTTTTGAGCTCATTTGGAGCTGATACAATTATTTTGTTTTATCCTATATCATGAAGCTTTGGGGGAAACCCCATAAATAGTCACTGTTGGTTTGTTCCAGAAAATGAAGATATTAATCTTACATGGAAACTATTTGTAGAGCTGTTGAGAATTAGGTTGCTTAAATGACCACTCCACGAGGTGTTTGTGCAGACTTTGGTGCTACAGAAAATGTGGAAAAGATAGAGGTTTAAATCACACTCCTGGCTTCCTGTGGGGATGAATTAACTTGCATCTCTTGTGCACTGAAAAGGAGGATTTTACTCCCAATGGAGTAGATGATGGACCCAGCAATTGTGAAATAAATAACTAAACCCCAACTGTTTAATTCTGATAAATCTGCAGTTTGTGTTGTCAGGCCAGGGATTGTGCACTTACTGTGACTGCACAGATCAGAGAATAGTTTGGGTTGGAAGGGGCCATAAAAGATCACCCAGTTCCAACCCCCTGCATAGGCAGGGACACCTTTCACTGATACATGAGCAAACCCAATGTCTTTGCTTTAAGGGCTGCATTTGGCAGAGAGGAACAAGCAGTCTGTTTATTGCTTCAGGATTAATTTGGGGGTTTTGCTTTTTGCAATGAGTGACACCTCCTGCTCCCCCACCCCACCCTTCAGAGGAGTTCAGAAGAGAAGGAACGTTATTGCTGGCTGTGTTGCAGCATTTCAGGTTCCTGCAGCTGAGGCAGTTTGGGCAGGAGGAGCTGATAAGCAGCTCTGAGGGTGTGCCAGGAAAGATGCCCAACACCTCTCCCTCCTCTTGCCTCTGCTGTCCCAGCACTATCTCTGGGCTAGATAAGGGCCTTCCCCCACTGATCGATTGTCTTCATCCCTGCAGAGAGGCAGCCAAAGCCATTCATTATTCCCAGTTCCTCTGCCAAGGGAAAGCAATAGTCAGTCAGAGAGGCCATCTCTTCTAAAATTTATTTTTAATAAATTCATCTATTGTATTATTTTAAGAGGTTATCTCCTTAATGTTCTGTTTATTTCTGCCTGCCCTCTGTAATGTTAGCTGCTTCTAAAAACATTCATCACAACATATGCAGCCCCACTAAATGGATTTCATTCTTTCCTTTGCACGCCCTTGTGCTCACAGCCCTGTGTTCAGCATCACTGTGATCATGCTCCCACACTGGGAGGGATTTACAGAGAGAATTATTAAGTGACCAGGCAATTTTTTTCCTTTTTCTGTTTTTTTTTTTTCTGTACCAAGAGTTATTCATCAAGGTCAAGAGAGGAATATGGTTGGTTCCTTTGTTTTGTTGTTTTAAATACGGAAGAAATAAACTAGGATGAATTTCTTTAAGGCTTTATAGGTATCTCATGATGTTTTCCTTAGAAAAACCTGTTTCTGCTGCAGTCTGATATCCTGAGTCCTCCTGACACGTCTTTGCACTTGGTGGATGGGGATCTAAGCTGCAGTATGTGAGAACTTACCACAGTGAAATCACTGACAGATTCACCAGTGAGGTTTGTGTTTGTTTGTGAGAGGGGAAGATGTGGCTGTTGGGATATGGAAATGTTGCCCTTTTCCTGACTGCTGTACCAAACCTCTCCTCAGGAGCAGAATCAAAGCAAGCTTTGCAGTGGCAGAGTCTGCTCCTTCAGTGGGAACCTTCAGGCTGCTGCCAGCACTGCAGTCGAGGTGGAGGAGGTTGCAGAGCTGTGCAGTTCATGTATCTACCCAGAGCTATTTTTTCAGGAGGAAAAAATAACTTTTTCTGATTTATTTTTTCCCCTTTGGCAGATATGTTTGATTTATTCTGTCATAATTAAGCTTATCTTTTGGTGGACCATGATAAGCCCAAAGATTGTACTCTGAGGCTTGGCAGATGGCTGTGTGCAAGCAGTGGCTGTAGATTGTCATAAGAAAGGGGTAGAGGAATTAATCCCTTGTATTTCTTCTTGGTTTACTTACTTAATTTAATAGTGCTTTTAACACTTAGGTCAAACTAAGACTGAGAATTTGGTTTGTTCAGTTTGTAGAGAAGGCTTTGGATTGACATACTGGGGCCTTTCAGAACCCAGAGGGAACAGATAAGAAAGGTGGAGAGAGACTGTTTACAGGAGCCTGGGGTGACAGCACAAGGGGGAATGGCTTCAAAATGACAGAGAGGAGGTGTAGGTTGGATATCAGGAAGAAGTTCTTTACTGTGAGGCTGGGCATGCCCTGGCACAGGTTGGGCAGAGAAGCTGTGGCTGTCCCATCCCTGGAACTGCTCCAGGTGGAACTGGGCTTGGAGCAACCTGGGATAGTGGGAGGTGTTCCTGCCCATGGATCAATTTTAAGGTCCCTTCCAACCCAACTCATTGTAGGAGTCTACAACAAAATCTATTAGCCCAGTAAAAACTGCCTGGTGAGATTCTGTGTTTCTTACTAAATTTTAAGAAGTGGTCGACTCTCCCCATAAAACACAATGTCCCTCCTCCTACAACAGATATTTCAGAGACCTCTGAGAGCAGCAGCTCGTAGCACTCCCTGAAATACAGTGAAATCTGGCTGTTAAATCCCACACGGCAGCAACGGAGCTCCCAGGAAGGAGGTCAGTGACAGCTGCTGGCCTTGCCACTGTCCACCCCACCTGTGACAGTGACTGTGCTGCCCCTGCCCCAGCAAAGCTACCAAGAAATTATGGCTTGAGCCAAAGCAGGTTACCTTGGCTCTAGATGTTGTCCTGCAGCACTTCTCATTGACTTTTCATCTTTGAATTCTCAGGAGCTGAAGTTGTGCCAAAATACATGAGAAACAGGACTGTGTTAATCCTGCAACAGCTGTCAAGGTGTGGTGGCTTTTCTCCTGACTAGTTTTTATAGCCTGCATTAATTCTGCATCCTTATGTTTAAAAGTTGCCATTATAGAGTGTTTTTTACACCTTGGAGTGCAAACTATATTCAGAAATTTTTCAAGGCTGCACCCAGGCACTCAGCAATAGGACAAGGGGGCACGGGCTCAAGCTCTGCCAGGGGAAATTGAAGTTGGAGAGCAGGAAAAACTTCTTTGCAGAGAGAGTGCTCAGGCATTGGAATGGGCTGCCCAGAGAGGGGGTGGATTCCCCATGCCTGGAGGTTTTTCAAGTGAGCTTGGCCGTGGCACTGAGTGCCATGATCTGGTAAAGGGAGTGGAGTTGGCCCAAGGGTTGGACTTGATGATCTCGGAGGTCTTTTCCAACCCAATCCATTCTGTGCTTCTATTCCCATTGCAGAGAAATCTGTACTGTAACTAAGATTAATTCAGGTTGGAGGTGATACCATGTAGTGTTATGGCTTTCTGTTAGTGTGTTCACCATTTGTAGAAGTGGATGCCAGGAGGGGCACGTGTGTATTGGCAATGTTCTTACTGCGGGGTTCAGTAAGGAGGGTTTGCAGTGTCAGACAGAGGTGACACAGCCTGGCTGAGCTGAGCAGGGCCCTGCTGCTGGGTGATATTTGGGGTTTTCGAGGGTTGAGTACATCTCAGCATTGTTTGTCTTCCTCTCCTGTCTCTCTTGAGGGGTATCTGGAGCGTGTCTGTGCCCCTTTGGTTTGGGTGGGTGGCACATGCTGTGCTGCCCCTTGTGCCCAGGGCAGGGAGGCAGCGCTGGCTCTGCCCACCCTGCCATTCACTCCATTAACATGCAGCCAGCCCTCTGCTTGCTGGGTGATTGGGATAAATGATTGACTTTAATTTGACCTCCTGCAGTGGGAAGGGATTGCAGCCTGCGGTTGAATGGGATAAGCTGCTGTCTTTGCTGGAGTGAGCAGGGAGTGGGAGCTGCTGAACTGTGCCATTGAACACCTGTCTGAGCTCAGAGCTGGGTGTGTGTGACAGGGCTCAGCTGCTCTATGGAGTGTAAAATGGAAATAATGGTAGATTTGTAACAGTTGTAAGGAGCTATCTGGCATGAAGGCAGTCATTTTTTATACCTATTATAATTATAAGCCTGAACTTTGATGTAATTTTAGCAAGATAGTCTTCTACTTAGATCCTCAGGATGGGTTTTTTGGAGACTTGAAGCGTGTCGTTAGTTAGAACTTTTTTGGCTGCTACTTCCAGTGTGCTGCTCTCCTGGAGATGTTTTACTGATCCCATGGGGATTGAGGTGTTCCTGAGGATGGGAGGGAAGGGCTCAGTGCAGTGCCAGCTCTGCCAAGGCCAAAGGCAAACCTTCCCTTTGTTGGGCATTGCAGTCAGTGAGGAGTGACAGTGACACTGAGGGCTTCAAGGAACTGGCAGAGTTGGGGTGAGCAGGATCACTTTGCTCATTAAGGGTTACTGAGGTTATTCCACGGGCCAGGTCAGCTGAACGTTTGCAAGTGAAGGGGCAGAGGTCAGAAGGAGTTCCAGCTCCAGAGTGGAGTTCGAAATGGACATGCTCAGGAAGACATGGAAGCAGATAAAAGACTTGTCACTGGTGGTTGCTGAAGGACCGGGACACGAAGATTAAAACAATCATTCCTTTCTTTGGTGAAATACTGAATAGCTCATAAAGCTCAGAAAATGAGAGGTGAGGGATGCAGAGGATCCATCCCGATGTGGACAGACAGTGACTTCTGTTTCATAATAATTTCCTTTGCATGTTGAGGTGGTCCTGCCTTTGTCAGAAGGAAGACTAAAATTATAAGCTGATTTCCATTTTAAAGGGAGAGACAGAGGGCATGGAAACAAAGTGAAACTCTTGGGAGCTTCCTGAAGGCAAAGAATTGAAAAGCTGATTCCATAAGGAATAAGAAGTTTTGACCTTAGTCATTTGGAAGCCAGTCTGGTAGAAAAATACCAAGTGTGGAAGGGGAATCTATTTTTCTCAGAGTTGAGATACTTTAAACCCAAAAACCTCCAAACCCAAGTGTCTTTTTTTTCTTTTCTTTTTGCTGTCTTTAAATGTTGTGATGAAAATTTTTATTTGTTTTCTTTGTAAAAAATATTTATTTCCTCTCCAAGTGTGATGAATGAAGGGGAAAAAAGTGAGAAATTTTTGATAAATAGTAGTTCTTATTGCTCTCTGGACTGTACAGACTCATATGGGAACATGTTGAGTGTCAAATACAGCCCGGTGCCATCACCACTAGTGGGGCTGAAAGACAGAGTATGTTGAACAACATGAAGACACTGAAGGTTTTCAGTTTGCTTCAATGTTGCTGAATGCTCTTCCCTGATTTTCCAGGGGATTGTGGGTGGTGGGGATTGGCAAAGGAGCCTGTGGTGACCCAGCAGTGCCTGTGGTACAGCTGGCACTTGTTAGTTGTGGCATTCACTGTGGATGCTCATGGAGAATGTTTTGGTGAAATATTTGAGTCTGAAAGCATTTTTCAGAAAGAGTTTGAATCTTTGATTTTCAAGCAGTCAGAAATAGATGCAGCATCTTTTTCAGCATTAAACCAATTCTTCGGTTTAATCAGGTAGAGCTTTTCATCTCCTTGGGATAGCTCATGTGCTGGATTGTTTTGTTTTGACTTTTTTACCTTTAACTCCTCTCTTGGAGTGCCTGACATTTAATGAGACTTCAGTAACATTATAGAGGAATGGCATTTCTGTGGGTATTTGGATTTTCCTCTGGGTTTGTCCTTTGTGCCTGGAGTCTGACTGACCAGCTCCACTCTGCAGAATTTGCCTTGCCAGAGTTCTTCAGTTTGCCTTCCCTGACTCCTTAAAAGCTAATTGCACAAATCATTTTATATTAATTAAGAGCATCTAAACCAAATAGCTGCAAAACACGCTGTTTTCACTGATCTTTTTTAAAAGGATTGTTAAATAGCATTTTTAAATGACTTTTCTCTCTGGTTTTGCCCCACCTTCTTACCTTGGGGAATATTCTCAACACCTGGCAAATTTCCTAGATATTTTCTTTAAAAATCAATACAAGAGGTTTAAATTCTTTCCCACAGAATGTTTTAACTTGTGTTGTAATTCAGATGGGGTTTTTTTGGATATGGAGGATGCTGCAACCTGCTATTCATGAATATGAAAGTTTTCCCCTTTTACAGATGAAAATGTAATTTGTGTGCTGACTTTCCTGAGCTATGAAGTGCTAATTGGAGGTTCTAATTTGATGTACATATATATGATGGGCATTTAGAGTGATGAATCCTGAGCACAGACACAGATGCTGATGGGAAGGCTCTCGACACTGTTCTCTGTCACATTTTCCCCCCCACTGTTCTCTTGAAATTATTTTTCACTCTGTGGAGCATCAGGGAAGGCTGAGTTGCCATTACCACACAATCCTGGAAGCAGCTCAGTGCTACTGGAATGCTGAGGGAATGTTGCCCACCCCTTGGATGTGACACAATGAGCAGTGACAGGGCTACAGGTGTTGCTGGTGCCTTTTCTTCTGTGGACAATAAGGAATGATGCCTCTCACCAGAGAGATGCTGACAAAGACATAATTTGTGCATCTCTGCTTCTATTTCCAATTACAGTGAGGAAAAAAAGAGCCTTTTCACTCAGAATATGCCACAGAGATTCATTTGGTTAACGTGTGTTAGTTCAATAATTCTGTGAAATTCATCTTGTGATACTAAAGTTTCCCACCATTTCAGTGGAATCTGAATTGAGATGATGCTGAAGATGTGTGGAATTCTGTGTGGTTCATTAAAATAAGCTATTTGGGGAGGTTTTTTCCTGGCCTTCTGAAAAAAAATCACCTGTCATTTAACAAACTTTAATGCTTGGCACTGTGATTTGCTCAGATTCCATTAGTACTGGCTTTCTTTTTGTGCACTAACAAATCCTCTTAAAATGTGAGCAAAGTGCCCTCCTCAAATGTATTTTCTAGTACTTAGTCCAGCTGGGATTTCACAGCCTAAACTCAACCACTGGTATCATTGTCTGTGAATGTTACACATGGTCTTACCCCAGGAATCAACTGGAAACTTGGAGATTCACCTGGCTCAATTATTTTCAACTCCTGAGTTCATGTAAAGGCACCATGTGCCCTTCGGAAGAAGAAAATGAAGAATTCTTAATTTGGACATGATTATCCCAACCCTGTCTACTGAAAAGTTAAATAACTTGGAGGGCAACTGGAGTTAGGACTCTAAAAAATTAACTGTGTTTCCTTGTCAAGCACTGATAGAGCACCATAAGAGTGAGGATTATGGGCTAACGGGCTCAGTAAATGTGTGCTCTGTTGTTCTAGTGCCTCAGTCTGTTGGGTCAAAGCAGGTGCTGCCAGATGCAACTGCAGCTTTGCCAGCACTGCTGGAAAACAGGGTGAGGGTGCAGGGATTTCTCTCTGGTTTGTCCTGTAAGTTACTTTTCTGTGCATGGTACTGTGCTGTGGGCTATCCATGCTAATAACCTTTTTTATGTACTTTGTAATGTCCAGCAGAGCAGATCAAACTGAGCAGATAGTGACAGCTCTACCCTCTTGTGCAGGGAGTGTCTATAAATTTGTTTAATGTGACGTTGGGAGCCTTTATTACCTCAAGGCATCACTGTCTCTGTCTCCTCTGTTGCAAAAGTTGCTCACCAGAAAGAATCTGTAAGAATGTTTTCCTGTGCACATTCTTGCTTCAGCTATTAAAAGTTTTAATTACCAGAGCTGACATAAAATTAAGGAAGTTATGAACCAGTGGGCTACTGTGTATTTTTGTCATCTCCCTTTGCTTGGTATGGCTTCAAAATTTTAATTCTGTTTATTAATACACTCAGTTGTATGACCAGTCTTACCACATAGCAGCAAGACTTGTCTAAATATCATTTTTACCCTTTTGTTTGTTTCATAAAGCTGATAAATTACATTTTGATGTTATATATTTCATTTTAAACCTAGATTATTCCTGGAAGTGAGAACTGCTTGTCTTTCATATGTTTAGGAAGCTGATTCTTGACCTGCTAAACGTTTTCCTACTTAAATTTCATAACATGTACTGATTTCCTAAGATGATTTAAACATGGCTACACTGCAGTTAACTAAACAATTTGTCATCTCAAACTTTCAAAAATACAGAAGTTGTGTTTACCCTCCTTCTGGAAAGGCTTTGGGGTGTTAACAAAGCACCACTTGGTCCTTCCCCACTTGGAGCTAATTCAGCTGCAGGTTATCCCTCCTCCGAGTCTGGACTTGCTGCCTCCAAAACCTGCAGGAAGGAAAGTGAGTTTGTGTTAATTCTTCTCCTGGATGTAAGAAGGGCAAAACACCCTTGTCATTTCTTGATACTCTGCTGTGAGATTCCCCTTTTCCCTTTTCCTTTTGCCACAGCCCCTTTCCCTGCACAGCTCAGGTCACTCACTGTGTGCTGAGACACAGACTGTGGGCTTTGAAACCATGGTTGGAATTGGGTGCTGTTGAACTGAAGCATTTCAGTGAGAAAGGCCACCAATCCTTTATCAGGCAAACCATCAATGTGGGGGGAGTTTCCAGCCTTCTCACAATGCTTAGAGTTATATGATTTACATTATGACAACCAGGAAGCTCAACATGAGCCAAGAGTGTGCCCAGGTGGCCAAGAAGGCCAATGGGATCCTGGCCTGGATCCAAAGTAGCGTGGCCAGCAGGCCCAGGGCAGTGAGCCTTCCCCTGGACTCTGCCTTGGGGAGGCCACACCTTGAGTGTTGTGTTGAGTTCTGGGCCCCTGAGTTGAGGCAAGAGATTGAGGGGCTGGAGCGGGGCCAGAGAAGAGCAACGAGGCTGGAGAAGGGAGTGGAGCACAAGTGCTGTGGGGAGAGGCTGAGGGAGCTGGGGGTGTTTGTGCTGGAGAAGAGGAGGCTGAGAGGTGACCTCAGCACTGTCTGGAAGTGCCTGAAGGGAAGTTGTGGCCAGGTGGGGGTTGGTCTCTTCTCCCAGGCACTCAGCAATAGGACAAGGGGGCACGGGGGGCTCAAGCTCTGCCAGGGGAAATTGAAGTTGGAGATGAGGTAGAAATTCTTTGCAGAGTGCTCAGGCATTGGAATGGGCTGCCCAGAGAGGGGGTGGATTCCCCATCCCTGGAGGTTTTTCAAGTGAGCTTGGCTGTGGCACTGAGTGCCATGATCTGGTAAAGGGGCTGGAGTTGGCCCAAGGGTTGGACTTGATGATCTCGGAGGTCTTTTCCAACCCAGTCAATTCTATGAACCAATTTTGCCAACATTAACTTTAATGGTATTTTCCCTTCATTATCAATGAAGTTAGAGGGGCTTTGCTGCTTTGGTTCAGATATTTATTTCTGTCATTTCCAATAGTCCAATATTTGCTTGTCTCCTGCCTGCCTGTGTTTCCAGGCTCTGTGTGTAATCTGTGTTTGGGTGTGATTTGCACCTGATGCTTTGATGCTGTCACACTGTGCAATATGATCCGTGGCTCTCCATGCTCTGCTCTACCCCTGAGCTGCAGATCAGCTGCTCTCACTCATTGACATCCCTGGGACCTGCAGAAACACTTGGAAATAATCCTAAAGATTATGGGCTGTCTGTGCTCTCTGTGTGCACTACCTTAAACTAGAAAGCTGCCATCTAGCCTGAACTTGGCCTCTTCAGGAGAAACAAGCGTTTACTTCCTAAGAAAATAAGAATTTTCAGCCTTATTTTCCTCAGGTTTTACAATTCTACCTTCTAGCAATATCCAGTTTTATCCTTGACTTTTGCAGTGTTATGGTGAAGTGAAATGTGGTCTGTGGAGTCAGTTTGCACCTTGCAGTGATCACAGGAGGAAGTTACAACATCTGAGCTATTAATGTAACTTGGGCTGCATCCTTTGGTTTCTCCTGGACATCTCTGGCTGGATTTTGGCAGCAGCATTTGGGTTTCAAGTGCTTCTGTGTGTCAAAAGGAGATTTTGAGCGTTCCATTCTTCTCCAGCCAGTAGATTCAAATATTTCCCTTCTTTTCACCTCTTTACTGATGCTCAGCTATTAAATGACTAAGGGTGAAATATTTTGGGTGCTTGTCCTTGGGAATCACATCGTGAAAGGGTAGCCCATTTTTCTGAAGTTCTCTGCATCAGATTTGATTGATCTCTTTATTTGGAGGCAGTGGTGAAAATTGTGGCTTGCAATGACTTTGTGTTCATATTTGAGCAACAACAAAATATAGATGGAGGTTTTAAAGGACCTTTTGACTCGAGTCCTACACAAAGATAATGATTCAGTGTTCTGCACAGTGCTGGCTTTCTTTGGAGACAATTCTATATCTGCAAGTTTATTATTTTTCTTTGTTTGTTTTGTGTGACTTTCATCATCAGAGGCTTTATTAATTCTTTTTTGGTGGAGTGAGGGTGCCTTCTGACTGTGTTTTTTGTGTCTGTGTTTATTCTAAAGCAGCTCTGAAATACTGAAAGTTTTCTCTGTGTGTCAGGATTGAACCCCAGTCAAGTTGTGTCTTCAGGAGCATTTCCAGGTCTGGTCCCACCTGGTATGGAAAGTGCTTACAGGGCCCAGGCCAGGGGCTCTCAGTAGATCCCTCCCCACCTCTCTCTGGGTGTCTCCTTGTCCAGATCAGGGGTGGTAAGATCAGTGTTCTCAGTGCTTTTACACTCATTGCAAGCCATTGAAAGAAGCAGTAGGATCCCAGTCCTCCAGATCTTTACCAGAGATGACTGTGAGGCTTCTCTGTCTTCTCAGTGTCACCTTCATTTATTTTGTCCCCTGCTCCCATCTGTTGAAACTCTACTCTGATGTGTTTCCCCACTGGAACCGTAGGATCTTTTCTGTTGACTATATATTCCTCTTTTTGTGTTTGTTTTCCTGGGAATCTCAGGGCAGGAAGCTTCTCCTACACATGATGTATCCCTTCCATACAAACCATGCTCATGCACATTGTCCACGCGCCATAAGATCTCTTTTCTGTTGGTTATATATTCTTTTTGTTTGTTTGTTTTCCTGGGAATCTCGTGCCTCAGGGCAGGAAGCTTCTCCTACACATGATGTATCCCTTCCATACAAACCATGCTCATGCACATTGTCCACGCGCCATAAGATCTCTTTTCTGTTGGTTATATATTCTTTTTGTTTGTTTGTTTTCCTGGGAATCTCGTGCCTCAGGGCAGGAAGCTTCTCCTACACATGATGTATCCCTTCCATACAAACCATGCTCATGCACATTGTCCACGCACACAGAGCTCTGCAGGCACTGTGGGAGTGTCCTGTTCCTTAACCCTCCAGGCCAGGAGAAGGCATTCCTGTCCCCACCAAGGCTTGGGTTCCTGGGCAATCCAGGTGAGGCAGTTCCTCAGCCTGGGGGTGTTTCTGTGTTTCCAGCTGGATTCCCTGTGGAGTTCCAACCCACTGTGTTCAGGAGGAATCAGCATTATCACAGTTCCTGCTGGGAACCTGTGGGCAAAGATCACAAAGTATTACAGTTTGTAGTCAGCCATGGATTAGGTGGTTTTTATCCTGAAAATCTCTTTAGAGGTATTTCTTTCTTTTCTTTTTGTTTCTGACTGTCTGGAAGAGAAATCCCTACCAGTATCTTTACCAGGATGTGGCATTTTAAATTCTTTTAAGCAAAAGGATTTTTCTCCCTGAGACTCCTGACAGTTCTTGGTTCAAACCAGTTCCTCTATCCGCCCAGAAGGAATCAGTAAAGGCATCTAGACCATGGATTAATCCACAGATTATTCCTTTTATATTCTCTAAACAAACACTGCATCTTTTTACATCAGGAGTAATTTCATTTAATTCAAATTATTTTATAATATAAACTCACTGTTGATAATAAGTAGTGACTTTTCTCCTCCATAGAAATCCAACTGCACAGGCTAAAATGCTCTAACAGACTTACAATGCTTTTGGAAAGAGTTTGTCCTGTCTCACTAAATGCTAAATGATAGTCTGATTCCAGGTTTGAAGCTGTCTCCTTAAAAAGTCATCCATCACTCTTTACTGTGCAAAGAATACATTGTTGGGACACAGAAATTGGAATGCATTCTATAAGATTTAACTATTAAAGCATTGTCAAAATGTGGGGGGCTTTATTTAATTATTTTTAATTGCATGTTTTAAAGGGCCCTGTATTTGTGGTGGTGTGTTATAGTCACTGTATATTGACTGAAAGTAGTTAATATAGCTGAGTTTCATTCCTTAGCAAGGAAGGCAGCAAAAAATAGCTCGGTGGGTATTCAAACCCTCTGAAGACAATTAGGGTCCAAAAGTTGGCATAAATCATAAACTCTGTTTCTTTTAAGGTATTTGCAAAAATTGAGGGGCCCTGGAATTTTAACCATTCCATGGTGAAAGGTCCACTTGGACCCTGGAACTGAGTTCCACTCCTTGGGAACCAAATGAACTGCTGAGGGGAGACTGAGGTCTGAGCTGGGGGGTTGGATGTAATCTGAGCTGAGTAATGACATAATGATGGAACTGTTTGCTTTTAGATTAACTGATAATTTAAAAATCATGGCCTGAACCACCTGGTTTTTGTGAATACAGATGCAATTCCAGCTTCATGCATAGAAACAGGTGTGGTTTTTTGTTTTGTTTTGTTTTTTCTTTTCCCTGAGAATAAGACTCCAGCCTTTCTTCCGTTGGGGAGGATCTGAGAGAGTTCAAGTTATCATAATTTCAAGAAATTCCATAGTATTTAGGAAATGATTTGTAACTCAAGTACAAGGGCTGTAAATTCAGAAGTCAGAGGAGTGTGTGCAAAATGCAGGCAGGAAAGAGACAGCTCTGATTTTGGTCTCTGATAAGAAATTGTTTGAAGTGCCAAACATTGCTTAAATAGCTCCAGCTCTGTCCCGCTGCTGGGAAAGTTTAGCTCATGGATCTGCAGCTTCCTGACACATCCACTTAGAGATACTTTGATAAATTAATTAACTGTGTTGCAGTGGTGCCTTTGCCTGGAATTTCTGGTGTCTTATGGGCAGTTTATCTGAGCAAACAATAAGGTCTGTGGTGTTAAAATGTCTGTAAACACCATCTGCATTATTTGAAATAGTCTGTGATTTTGTGGTTTGGGTTGGTTTGGGCTTTTTTTCCCCATAAAGTATTGATATGAGCAGGTGAGGATTATGGACTGTTCTGACCCATCACTTTTAATAATTACAAACTTTCCTGAACTTTGACAGTCCTGAATTTATTGATTTCAATACCTGGGTCCTCATAGGTCTTTGTATATTCCAGTAGGTCAGGAGAAACAAATTCTCTCTTGCTGTTGGCCATGGATAGTTTGTATTAATCATGAAATTTCTGTCTTGCTTCTCTAAATTCAGGATACTTTTAGAAATACCTGAGGCAGTGTGTGTTTTTCACATGGGTCACTGGGAACCTTATACCTTGGAACCTCACGGGGAGCTGGTGTCAGATCTTCAACCAAAGAAATCCCAGCTATCAGTAGAAACTCTATGTGTGTGTTTGATCCTGTGGAGAGAAGAAACTGGAATTTCTGTAGTCAATCCAGTGTGAATTGCTGTACACAGAGTTTGCCCAAAGGCAGAATTAACAGATTAGAGTCACTTAACTGACAGTTTGTTGTTTGGAGTTACAGTGATTTGGTTCAAAATTAGGTGCAACAGCTTTGGTTCTCTCCAAGCTGTTAATTAACTTAAGAAAACTGTTCTCCAATTAAAAGGGCTGGAGATGGTAACTAGGACCTCTTTCATGGCCATGCCTGGCCAAAGCAGAATGGTTTGCTATCTTTGGGGTATGAAGAAGGAGGTGTTTCTTTCTTCTGGTGAGTGAGAGAAAGAACAGATGATTTGGAGAAAGCTGAAACATGCAGTGCCTTTTTTTTCCCTTAGCCTATCCAGAAGAGATTATCCAGAATCAGATGCTTTATGCAATTTCCAAGTAGTACTGCAAGCCTGAAGATAAGAACATGCTAGAAAATATTTAGGTAATTTAGCTGAATTCAGCTTGGTTCAGTCCAATGAAAATACATTCTTTGCTATTTAGGGAATTCTTTGAAGTGTGTGATTTACTGCCATTTGACAGAGAGAATTTGTCAGGAGGAAGAATTCCCAGAGAGCTGCCTGGTGTGGGTGGGTGGGAAGAGATACTGCTTTGCATGGTGGGAGGGTAAAGAGGGCCTAACTGGGGTTTTAAAAATGAGTTTGCCAGCACACAGAGGACAGATTTCATCAGAGAGTTGCCAGGTTTTACTGAGATGTCAGAAGAAAAATCTGATAGAGGGGAAGGGACTGCAAAATAATGACACTTTCTTGGGGGAAACAGCCAGTTTAGAAGAATATTCAGAGTTCTCACTTATCCACTCACTGGAGCAGGCCATTCAAGTGTATCTTTTGAGTCTGATTCTTCTGTGTAATTTTTTTTTTATTAACAGACTGGCACTAGAATGGCAAAACCCACAAACAACTTGTAGTGCTTCCAGGATAGAGGGGCATGCAGGCGTTTTGCAGGGCAGTGCCAGAATTAAACCTGATGTTGACAAATAGGTGAAATTAAAAAGAAGTATATGAATTAATGTTGCAAGTAAAAGCCTAAAATAAGAGATCATTTGGTTAGCAGCTGGAGAAGGAATTAGGGTTAAGGTAGAGTTTAACAGTAAAGTGGATTATGAAGATAACAATGTTCTGTCTTACAGACTTTTTAACCTGGGATATTTGGAGTTACCCCTTGTCACATCCAGTAGCTCTGAGCTCACCCTCAGGGCTCATGAGGGCCTGCTTAGCTTCTGATTTTGGGCACTTGGAAAAAAATGGAAGAGAAGGGAAAGCAAAGGAGAAATTGTGATGATTAAAGTGGATAAGGGAAAAATAAATTGTTTGGGAAAGGTGAACTATGGGGGGAAAAAACCTGAAAGAATTGCAAGAGCAAACTCTCAGCTGGCAACACGAGTCTTTAACTTCAAGGATTCTGACAAGAGGCTGATGGGGAGTTGTTGCAGGTTGCACAAATGTGGTGCAAATAACCCCAGGGAGGTGGGTTTGGTGCCTGTGTGGGCCACCCTTTGGAGAGCTGGACAGATGATCCCTGTGGGTCCCTTCCAGCTCAGAATATTCTTGGGATTCTGTGTGTGCTCCAAGCAGCAGAGCAGGGAGAGGCATCACCAGGGCAGATTTCAGTGGGGTGGGAGGGAGGTGAGTGTTGGAGCTGCCCCGGGGGGAGAAGCCGGAGCTGCCCCGGTGGGAGAAGCCGGAGCAGCAGAGTGATCTCCACAGACATGGCCATCCTGTTCCTTTTTGTAATATCTCTGCATGGGTATGATGGGAGGACATCAGGCCTGCTCTGACTTTCACCCTCAGGTGTCTAGAGTGTTCTTTGCAGCTTTGTGAAGTGCTGTTGCATCCAACAGTTTGGTTGTGTTATTTTTGAAGCTCCAAACGAGCCAACATCATGAGCCAGCATCTCCCCATGGAGTTTTTTGAGTCCCTTCCTGCCGCTGAGTCTCTGGTGCTGCACTGAAAGGTCAGAGGATTGAGTGCTGATATTGTCTTAGATTTAAAGAGATTGTTTCCAGTTATTGCACCCACCCAAGGTGGCTCTGCCATTTCCCTCAGATCTTCAGAGCTCGGGATTTAAGCACCAAATAACCCCCAGGCCCCTTCTGTCATTTAAAAGCTGAACAACTTGACATAACTTTTAACCTACATGCCTCACCTGCATGTTTTGAAGTCTAATTGTTTGAAGCTGTCAGAAGATGATGAATTTATGATCTCTGTTGGGGGAAGGGGAGGAATATAATTATGTACCACTTAAGAGAACTAAGAGGCATTACACAGCATCAAAGCAAACTGCAATGCCTTTTGGAGATGGAAATTAGTCTGAGTAATAAAAAAGGTTATGTGCTTTAAAAAAAAACAAGCTGAGGAGTTATTTTTAATATAAATCTTTTCAAATGATGCCTGTTAACAGCTTAGAACAACTTCATAATCTTGGTTGGACTCACCACATTTCATTTGATGCTCTCCCTCGTGTGAACTCACAAAGCAAGCCACAGAAAGCCACACAGTTCTCTTGTCATCTGGGCATTTTTTATTTAATTCATTCAGGAATGTTTAATCTAAATAAATATGCCATTCTTTCCATTAGCCTGTGCTCATATATTTGTGTGATCTGTGTTTAAGCAGCTGCTTCAATGGCTGCTTGCTGCAATACACTGTCAAACAAAAATTAATTAGGCAGCTTAAGGACCCAAAGTAAACTATTTATTTCAAGTTACTCTTATGTTTACTACTTTCACATTTAAAATCTCTCATGTGGCTGTAACTTGGACTTCTGCCTTTGCATGTTGGGCTTTAGGACAAAGTGAAAGTTATTTTCAGAGTTTTAGTCCAACTAAGTGTAAGTCGGCCCATGTGCTGAATCGGAGCCAAAGGAACTTAGAGAGGAAAGGAGGCAAAGAATGACATGGCAAACAAGTCACTGATATTTTGAGTTTTTCTTAGGGATTTCAGTCTGGAGTGGCTTAAATAAACTCCACTGCTCTTCCTTTTCAGTAGTTAAAAATGTATAGAGAAAATGCATTTCTGCCTGTGGATTCCTCTTGTGCTCTGGAATTCTCTGAAGCAGCAATCCTGAAATGTTTTACATTTACAGGGTTTTGTTCTCCATTGGAAATTTTCAGTGCTTTTCAAAGAGGGGAGCTCAGAATCACAGAATGGATTGG
>VWZD01011778.1:323534-351740 GCA_013396695.1 Sakesphorus luctuosus
AGGGGCCCAGAACTCAACACAACACTCAAGGTGTGGCCTCCCCAAGGCAGAGTCCAGGGGAAGGCTCACTGCCCTGGGCCTGCTGGCCACGCTACTTTGGATCCAGGCCAGGATCCCATTGGCCTTCTTGGCCAATAACCTTCAGTGTTTGGCTGTGGTGAAGGGTGAGAGTGAAAAAACACAACTCTCAACCAAGGAAACAAATAAAAATGGTAAGAAATCAATATTGTGGGTTTGCTGTGGACACAAATGGAAATTGCAGGCAATCTCAGAACTATTTAAATGTATCCAATGTCAACATGTGCCAGAGAGTGATTCACGTCTTCCATGTGTTTTATGGACATCCCTCCTGTTGGGCAGAAATATTTTCATGTATAACCTTAGAATCTGGCAGAATCCATCTTCCTTAGTAATCATAACAATTGTGTCTGGGGTCTTTTGGGGGTAAATCAGGTATTTGGTCCCCATGCAGGTGAGCACCTGCTACTGTTGGTGCCTCAAAGAGCTGCCAGAAATAAATTGCCAAGAATCTTGGTGTAGGAGGGAAATAAAAATAACAAACAGTCCTCGATCGTGCACACAGTAAGTGAATTTACAGCTGGTTTTAAGTTGGTATCTACAATTATAATTTTATATAAGTAAAACCCACTGGTCTTTGTCCTCTATGTTCTTCTGAGGGAAGAAAGAGCGTTTCATAAGGTAATTCTGCAGCAAGTCAGACTTGGGCAGGGTGGCTCTGCTTTATGTGACCTTTCATTTCTTTCAGTGAAAAAAGATTAATAATCTGATGCTCAGCTGAAGGGGATTTGAATTTTGTGGTTCCTTTGCTCTTCACCTCACTGGAGTGTCACTTTAAGAACAGCAGAAATTACCTGTTCTGTCAATCTTTCTCAAATGTGTGTGGGTTGTATTTATGTTTAGTTAAAAATGTTACTATTTCTTAACTATAATATTTATTAGGAGCAGTATGTATTAAAACACCCACCATAACATAAAGCTGGATCCAATATTTAAAATTAATGTTCTGTAGCATTCACTGTCCTGTAACATCTGCCATTGGAACTTGTCCTAAGTGGTCTGCAAGTCACATAATATTAAAAACTCCTTGTTTCAATGAAAATAAATAACAGCAGAAACAGATACTGAGGGTATTCCTCCTCAAAGTGTTCTCATCTTTTCTTTGGGATAATAAGAAACTTTACTTTTCCCCCTAGTAGTTCTCTGCCAGCAATTGCAACAGTTACCTCAGTGCTGTATTGAGTTTGCTTTAATGCAGGGAGCACAAACTTCTGTGTGACTCTCCCAGGTAGAACAGAAAGCCAAGGAAACTTTTCAGAGAATGGTTTCATAAACTATGCAGATGAATGGCTTTTGCATTGTTTTATTTTTCAATTTGTCCTTTCTGAGACAAAGCTTTCAGTTTCTTTCCTGAAGCTTTGCTTGGTGGTATATGTGTTTATGGGTGCATGTGTGCATATGGGACATTTTGGATATATTTCTGTATATATCTATACTAATTGACAGCAAGCTCAACAGGAGCCAAGAGTGTGCCCAGGTGGCCAAGAAGGCCAATGGGATCCTGGCCTGGATCCAAAGTAGCGTGGCCAGCAGGCCCAGGGCAGTGAGCCTTCCCCTGGACTCTGCCTTGGGGAGGCCACACCTTGAGTGTTGTGTTGAGTTCTGGGCCCCTGAGTTGAGGCAAGAGATTGAGGGGCTGGAGCGGGGCCAGAGAAGAGCAACGAGGCTGGAGAAGGGAGTGGAGCACAAGTGCTGTGGGGAGAGGCTGAGGGAGCTGGGGGTGTTTGTGCTGGAGAAGAGGAGGCTGAGAGGTGACCTCAGCACTGTCTGGAACTGCCTGAAGGGAAGTTGTGGCCAGGTGGGGGTTGGTCTCTTCTCCCAGGCACTCAGCAATAGGACAAGGGGGCACGGGGGGCTCAAGCTCTGCCAGGGGAAATTGAAGTTGGAGATGAGAAAAAACTTCTTTGCAGAGAGAGTGCTCAGGCATTGGAATGGGCTGCCCAGAGAGGGGGTGGATTCCCCATCCCTGGAGGTTTTTCAACTGAGCTTGGCCGTGGCACTGAGTGCCATGATCTGGTAAAGGGAGTGGAGTTGGCCCAAGGGTTGGACTTGATGATCTTGGAGGTCTTTTCCAACCCAGTCAATTCTATGATTCTTCCTGTTTGAGCTGCTGCTCTGCAGGGGGAGGGAAATGTTGGGGCTCTCGTTGCTCTGTGTGTTTGCATTGCTGACTACTTGCATGGCTTTATGCCCTTTAGAGCAGAAATATTTTCATTATAAGCAACTTTTTGAAGCCCCAGTGAGGACTAGGGTCTCATCTTCTCAAATGCTGTTTTCATGCATGGTGCTAGTTCAGACTAATGTATTTAATATTGCTTAAAATTACTCTTGATTAAATATACTTTCTCTTCTGCTTTTACTATAGAATGTTCCAAATCTATGCAGCAGGACTTGACAATATTAGGAGTAGTTGCTGCTATTTATGATTTGTTTTTCTTTTCAGGATTATCTTGCAAAAACATGATTGTGTAAAGATAATAAAGCTGTTGGTTCAGTGATAGTGATGGGACTTAGTATGAATTTATTGCTTTTTTGAGTAGTTTGTTGAAGTCACTTTTGGTTTAACTTGATTTCTTGCTCTGTGGCTCAGTATTTTAGCTGAGTTCAACCCCCATCGCCCACTGAAGAGGTTTTTTTTTTGCAGGAATTGTACTTCACTTTGCCTTTAGTTGTGTCAGCATTTCCTCTGGAAGGTAATCCTTGCTGCACTGAAACCTTGAGACAGTTGTCCTGACACAGTCACTGAGGGGGTTGTGGAAGGTGAGACTTGGCTTTGGTTCATTAACTCAGGGGGTGAGAACAGGAGCCCACACGTCTCTCAGAGCTAAGGAAGGATGTGCAGAGCTCAGAGGGAAAGAGTTGGGGTTACTGAATGCTACTAATAACTAATGGTAACTAATACAGTTGGAATTCACTTCATATTTAAAAAATATGATTAATGATATCCTGGGAAAGAATGTATAAGGTGGATCAGATAATGATGTTGTTGGTACCCTTGGAAGGAGGAAAATAAGTACCAAGTACTGAATATTAATTCTCTCTATTCAGTGATGGGATAGGGAGCTGCTCCTCCCAAATGAGCAGCAGAAATCACTCTCCAAAGACAGGGCTTTGTGTGTTTGTGCTTTTTCTCAGCCACAGCTACAATAACAGGCACATTTGGTCTGATTTTCAGCACAGAGGGGAAGTTACAGGGAGGGGGCAGTGAGGAGAAAGTTTGCTTTCTTGTTTTGAGAATATTCTCTCAAGACTCAATCACAGATGGGTTCTGTCTCTGGCATAGAATATTCCTCACGAGTGTGCAGGTCCCATGGATTACTGAGTGTGTGATCCATGGATTAATGAGTGCATGATAGATGGGTTAATGAGTGCATGACAGCTCAGTGCAGGGGCTGCCTCCAGGAGGAAGAGGGGAAGTGGCACTTACATATGTTGTGGAAAACATATGCAACTAAATTTAGCTCCTACGAGCAGATTCTGCTTATTTTGAAGATTGTGGGATACTTCCAACCTTGGATGAAAAAGGGCATGGGAAGATTTTTTTTAAAATTTCTATTTGGCCTCTTGCATCTCATTTTTTCTTCCCCTTCCCCCNTTTCTCTGCCCACACTTGTATCTTAGTAGTCTGATTTTAGCTCGATGTCGTCATGCTGCAAGATTAATTGGCATATGCTGGGTTTTGTTTTTAGCCTTCTCCAGTTTGGTACAGTAGCTAATGCTGCTCCCACAAATCTTAGGTTGAGCTATGAAAGCTTAGCTTATTATCCACAACAATTTCATCCCCGTCCTTCTGAAATACAGGGACTGCTGTAGAAACTGCTGTTTATTGTGTGCAATAAATATTTTGGATATTTGGGGCTAACACCACTGAAGAAAAAGGGACTGGATGGCTTAGTATTTATCTGCTGGCACTTCAGAACCTTTATTAACCCTTTTTAGGGGGTGGGCTCTGATTGGAGTTCACAGAAATGCATTGACCTCTTCAGTCATTATTTTCAGAAATTATATTTTCCCTCCCTCTACTATTGGTGAATTTGAACACTGCCATAGTATCATGAACCTTGCTTTGATCTGGATGGGAAAGCATTGATTGCTTTCCCTTTTGAGGGGAAAAAACCCCACTGATATTATAATTGCATCTCATCCGTAGCTGAAAGGAAAAAATACCATACCCTGATGCTCTTCTATATTCCAAAGGATATAATTTCTGCTCACAAAAGATCCTTTCTCTCCCTGCAGCTTTTGCTTTCCATGGGGCGAACTGCTGCCTTTCTGCCTCAAACTAAACAAATACAAGTTAGTTGAATTAGATTTTAAGATATATAATTGTTTGTAATCTTCTTACAGAAATGGTGACTGTGATATATTCAAATTCAGGGATTGTTCCTTGGATTTCCAGGCAGTAAAACAAAGTTATTTGCTCACTGTTCTGAAGCTTTAGAAGATAACTAGAGAATTCCCTTTCAGCACTGCACTTCACAAAGCTGTTGGTATTTCTTCCTTGACAGCATCTCCCCTTAGGTGTTGAATCCAAAGGTTTTTGGCATCTGCAGGTAAGAGGATTTAGAAGGCAGTTTTTAAGGTCGGGAGCCAATGCTGAGTTGCTGTTTTAGAGGTGACTCTCCCAGCTGCTTTTACAGCTTGTGCTTTGTCTTTGGAGTACCTGAGTTTCCAGCAGAACTGCTGAAGGTTGAGTCAAGTTTGTTCTGAGCTGTATCCCCTGGAAACATATTGGCAAGCATGATTTAGCACTGCTTGTCTTAATCCTGTGCATTCCTGGCCATGGCAAGGCTGCACATTCAATAAAATTTCTTTCGGGCTGTACTTTGAGTTTTTAAAGTGTGTGAAGCCAAAGGCATTAAAAAGATGAGCTGAGAAATGAGCTTTTTTCTTTTTCTGTATTGTAGATATAAAGTCTCAAAAAGAGATTATTGCATAGTGTGAAACTATAGTTTCTGAAGAGGCTTAAGAATTAACCTGAAATGTGAAAAATGTATGAAGTGACACAACCATTTTCAGCACTGTTGGATTTAGCCTGGAGAAGAGGAGGCTCAGAGGTGACCTCAGCACTGTCTGGAAGTGCCTGAAGGGAAGTTGTGGCCAGGTGGGGGTTGGTCTCTTCTCCCAGGCACTCAGCAATAGGACAAGGGGGCACGGGGGGCTCAAGCTCTGCCAGGGGAAATTGAAGTTGGAGAGCAGAAAAAACTTCTTTGCAGAGAGAGTGCTCAGGCATTGGAATGGGCTGCCCAGAGAGGGGGTGGATTCCCCATCCCTGGAGGTTTTTCAAGTGAGCTTGGCCGTGGCACTGAGTGCCATGATGTGGTAAAGGGACTGGAGTTGGCCCAAGGGTTGGACTTGATGATCTGGGAGGTCTTTTCCAACCCAATCCACTCTATGATTCTAGAAGTGTTTGGGGCAGTTGGTGCCAACAGTCCACATCCAAAAAATTGGTGTGCAGATAAGGTTGTTCCAATGGCTGATTTGTTTGGGGAAAAGATCTTTTCATGAGCAACCTTTTTCTCATCAGACCAAGCTCCTAGACAAAATAAAAGGCTTCCAAAATAATGGTTATTCAGTGGAGCTGAAGAGGACACTTAGATTGTAAAACCCAAGCAAAGAGCAGAGCTGCTGGCAGAAGGCACTCAGTGGTTCTGACTCCTGTCAATGTGCAAAGGAGTCGAATGTGTTTTATCAGGTCTAGTTATTGCATTTAAAGCAAGAGGGTTGCAGCTGGGCTCTGACTGGGTAGAGCCCTGGATTTCACTGGAGTCAGGCCTGGCCCACCCTTGCTGTGATTGTCTCCAGGTAAAGCCCTGCCTTTCCTCAGGAAGCTGCACTAAGGATTTCACTGACTTAGATTGAATTTCCTCCATTAGAGCTGTGCAGAACACAAACTCATTCCTTGGGGAGTTCTCCAGCCCAGAGCTGGATGCTCTTGGGAGATGCTGGAGTGGAAGGGAGTGTTCCCACTCTGCTGCATTTCATGGCACTTCCATTAGTACTTGTCATGGTACCACCGTGATATTGTGACATGTTGTCTCGATAGCTCTGAGGAGAAGGGGAATGACTCTGGCTTACAAAGAGAAAATGAGTCACACAATCACTGGGGAAACTGGGAGCTCTTGTGGAGCAAAGCAGAGGGTCAGCATGAGCAACACATTGTCTGACTAGCAGTGCAGTGGACCTGTTTCTCTTTGGTTTTAACCCATCAGCTTATTTTCCATCAATAAAAAAAATGTTGGTTCAATAAA
Source organism: Sakesphorus luctuosus (assembly GCA_013396695.1). NCBI lineage: Eukaryota > Metazoa > Chordata > Aves > Passeriformes > Thamnophilidae > Sakesphorus > Sakesphorus luctuosus. The sequence goes on from VWZD01011778.1 coordinate 329,864, forward strand.
ATGATTACTTTATTGTTCAAAATTCTGAGTTGGTGAAAGGAAAATTCCAAGCAGTGTTCTTTTCCTGAGACAGAATCTGTGTTTTCACAATTGGGATGAAGTGAGCAGAGGAGGAGTGGCTGTTCCTAACCCATCCAAATTGTTATCTAAGGTGGTTGGTTTTGATTATTTATTTCTCTTAAGTACCAGAGTTCTATTCAATGAATAAGATGAAAAGTAGTTCTGTTGTTATTCCCTCTATGGAAAAACATTCTAATTGTTTGAGTACCCCCACCCTCCTTCATTTCTTCCTTCTGGCAGTGCTGGGAGGCTTTGGGATCACAGAGCCAGGGAGGAGGGAGGGAGCCCAAACTGTTGGGAAGGAGCATTTACTACAGAATCTGTGTCAAATCCAGTTCTTACCATTTCCCTGGGTTGCCTCCACAGATATTGCACTTTGGAATGAAACCATCACATCTTCACTGCTTGCAGCTGTTGCTCAAATGCCAAAATGTTCTCTAAAGGATGTTTTGTTCCAGAAAATGTGGGTTTCTGCCCGTGAACAATTGATTTCTCAGAGTTTCAGTAAATACACTTTTTGGAGAGAAATTTCCATGTTTTTATAACTTTTGCTTGGTATTTCAGGCCACTTTAGTTTTGGAATAAAGAAAAGTTGAGAGGTCTTTCAAGGATAGAACCCCTTTGCTGCAAAATGAATGTGGTAGAGTATCAGGGAGGAGCTTCTGGTTTGTGAGTAGAATCTAAAGCAGGTTTTGCAGCAGGTTGCTGAACTTTTTAGCACAATCCTCAGCCACTTGCAATGGTCTTTAAGTCTTGGCCATTTCAAAAGAACTGCATTTATATCAAAATGCACTGTCTTGTTTGAAGGGAGGAATCAAACTTTCAGATTTGTGACCAAGACATCACATTATTGCATTTCAGATTCTTACTGATATGTGCAAGTTTGTCTCTTGTTTCACTGTCCTAACTGTAAGTAAATTAGAAGGAAATTTGACTGAGTATCTGAAAATCTCTGTTAAATCAAATTTTCTATATGGAAAGATTTTCCTGAAAGAAATCATGACTATAACCTTTAAGTCAGTGGAGTTTCAGGGATGGCATACATCAGTTTTCTCATTTGTTAGTATAAATAACTAAACATGGTTGTCTTTCTGTTAGTTATTGCTTGAAGCTGTCTTATTGGAATATCAATATTATGAGTAAGATGAGAGTGTAACTGCTTGTCTATCTCATGCTTTAGAAATGATACGAGCCCCAAGCAGGAGATCCACTTAATCCCTGCAGAGAGAGTGAACATTCCTTGTCTAGAAAAGTGTTAGAGTTTTGTGCATCAGGAGCTTCCAGTCGAGGTTAGAAAGTGTAGAACAATTTGGGCTGGAAGGGACCTTAAAGATCATCCAGTTCCACGCCCTGCCATGGGCAGGGACACCTCCCACCAGCCCAGGGTGCTCCAAGCCCTGTCCAACCTGGCCTTGGGCACTCCCAGGGATGGGGCAGCCACAGCTTCTCTGGGCAACCTGTGCCAGGGCCTGCCCACCCTCTCAGTAATGAATTCCTTCCCAATATCCCATCTAACCCTGTCCTCTGTCAATCTGAAGCCATTCCCTTTGTCCTGTCCCTCCATCCCTTGTCCACAGTCCTCCTCCAGCTCTCCTGGAGCCCCTTCAGACACCAGAAAGGACTCTCAGGTGTCCTTGGAGCCTTCTCTTCTCCACGCTGAACACCCACAGCTCTCCCAGCCTGTCTTCATAGGAGAGGTGCTCCAGCCCTTGCAGCATCCTTGTGGACCCCCTTCAAGGGGTCCATGCCTTTTTCTGTGGGGAGCCCCAGAGGGGGACATGGGGCTCCTGGTGGGGTCCCACTGGCACCAGTTCCCCTGATCCTGACTGATAACACAGACTTGGTGCTTGCCAGAATCCAGCTTAATCTCCTCAAATCCTTGTTCCACCAAACTGTTACGTGTCATAATGGTTTATATTCCACTTGACACCCCTTCCCTAATGCAAAAGCTGTTAGAGATTGAAGTAAATAGTTTGGGATAGGGTGGATTATGTTTTTCTTCCAGTAATTACTCCCGGTGCTCCTGGTTGGGTGATGCATTAGGGGAGGCTGGGGAGAGGCACTGAGAACATTTTTATTCTCTGTTTGGAGGTCATTCTGTAAAGCTTGATTTATATAAAATGCATAATCCATAATCACCCTGCTCCCCTCAGCCTGGCAAACAAGAGTGAGTGAGTGAGTAGCTGAGCTCTGCCCACCAGTGACAGCAATCCCTGCCTTGGTTCCTCCTGCAGATGTGGTAATTAATGTTAGTAATTCCTTTGTTTCTGAAATCTCAGTTTCTTACAGCAGCAAGAGATGAGCACTGGAAGCTGCAGTCAAACTTTCCCTAGCAGGATCTGGGGGGAAATCTGAATTTTTAGGTTAGAAAGAACGTATTTTGCCGTGGTGTGGGTGTTGTGCAACATCAAAGCAGGGCAGTCAGGGCTGCTCTGCTGAGGTGTCAGTAGGTCAGTGATAGTACATTTCCCTTAATCTTTTAATCATGAGGTAGAAAGAAAGAGAATCTCATGTTTTTATGACTCAGAATGGTGTCACCTTGTCAAGAGCATTAACTTGCAAGGCTTTGAGTTGTTGGAAAAGTTTTTATGTATTAACAGAACCTTTTCTGTGCTGGACTCAGTAACCATTTACCTTGTGGTTGTGGCTGGGAGGGCTCAGCACACCTGGCGGGTTTGGGGGGGATACAGAGAATGCAAAGCACATGATCAGTGAGGATCAGGGAAATATTTTGTTGGCTCCAGGTCATGCAGGAGTTCTGCAATATCCACAGAGGAAGAATCCAGCTGGCCAGAACTGCATAACAAATCCATTCTTTTTATGGCTCTTAATTTGGTGGCAGGAATGGTGGAGACTTGTGACAAGATGTTTTTGGCTGAAAAATTGAAATTCATTGTAGCCCTGAGTGTTTGTGGAAATGGATCCTTTGAAATTCTGATGGAAGAGGCCTCTGGAAGGGGCTGTTTGCTGCTGCCTTGGCAGGGTCAGGCAGAGCTTCCACACCATTGCTGGGATCCTCAGCCCTGGAGGACTCTGCTCCATCCCCTGGAGGTGGCAGGCTGGGCCAGGGCTCCCTGTTTCCCAGCAGCACCTCCCAAATCCCAGCTCCTCTCCTCCTCTTTCACCCTGCCATGCTCTGGGTGTGTCCAGAAGCCACTGCTGACCCTTAGAAATCAAGCCTTGTTTGTCATATTTTCCCAAACTGATTTTGATTTCCTCTCCTGTGGGAAGGTTTGTAATATCTGTCTTCCCTTTTCCGGAATTTCCTGCTAAATCCATTTTCTGCTCCCACTTTTGCCAATCCTGTCAGAGAGGAGGGAGGGAGTGCCAACACTCTTGCTCTCAGAGCTGACTTAGCTGAGTTCTAAGCAGAGAAAAAAGGTAAAATAACCTGTTAATGAGCCACGTGCAGGGCTTTGTTTTGGGCAGAGGAATGGCTGGAGCAGGCGTGGCACCACCTGTGAGGGCACTTGGAGTGGCACAATGTACATGGGGCAGTGGGCAGTGCCATTCCTGGCACTGAATCCCACAGAACTTCACCTTAATGTTTGCAAACTGTGGGACTGAAGTGCATAAAAATAGCATTAATTCCATTTGGTCTAAATTAATTACTTTGCAAGTGGTTTAACTCTCTGAGTAGTTTCTAAAGCCAGAGTTTTGTAGAATCACATGGACGAGAGTTCTGCCCTTGCAAATGATGTTTTGCCATGTATAAATTGGGTTTGGAGCAAATAAAACCCTTTGTGTTTGTGCCAGGACACTCTTTTATCCCGGAATTTTTTTATTCTGGAATTTTTTTTGGTGAGCTTTCCAAACTCTCACCTGCTCAGGGTGTCCAGCACCTTCTGCTGTTGGAAATTTATTTTGGTTTGTGTAGCAGAGTCAGCTTTGCTGGCTCGGAATATTTGATGTTGTCACTGGAAAAGTCCCAGCTGGAAGGTGCTTATTTAATGACTTTTGTTTGGATCTTTTTTTAATAAAGAGACAGATGGGGATGAATGTGACCTGCTTGGAGTCAAGCAAGAAGCTGAGAGGTTTTAGGAAAACTTTTATGCTTATATGAGCATTTTGAAGTTTTGAGACTCTTCAGTACTTGGGACATTGGGAGTTCCAAGGAGATTTTAGCACTTGAAGTGATATTTTTACCAGGTGTAGAGTTTTGTTGGCGTGAAAATATTGTGTAGTCCTGTTTGTTTCAGGCTGTTACAGCTGGAAAGAGGTGCAGACACACCACAGTGCAGGGCCCGAGTGCCTGTGCCTGACAGTAACACTCAGGTAGTGAACCTTGATGTTGAGTGCAATTATTGCTGATTTGAACACAAATTGCAAAGCAGCCCAGGGTATGTAAAGAGAGTTTCATCCATAGCCTTGAATTACTTTTTCTAAACTATGTATGTTATCAGTCCATTATTATGTGTTCCAGAGGTTATAGTTCTTTTTGTGACTGTTTATTTCAGTGTTTTACCGGATTTATTTTCAACTTTATTTTGGCTAATTAGAGTTTATCAGTTTCTCCAAAGTGAAATACTTGGATATTAGACCTAGTTATGCATTTTGAAAAAGAGCAGAGTCTGATGAAAGTAAAAATTAATGTCAGTGTCCTGAACATCCTTCGCTAAAGCTTGTTTGGAAATACCTTTCCTGGGGAATCAGCCTTTTTATTGCTTCTGTTTGGGTTCATGTGTTTTTGGTGCTGTTGTTAAAAAGCTTTCCTGACTTCTTTTAAGTCAGTTGGACCACAGTTTTAAAAGCAATTCCGCATTAGTTTTCACTTCCACCTTTAAAACTGAAGTGTTGAGCATCTCTGTGACAGATGTAACATCGAGGTTTAACTCTGGAAAAATAGCAGAGCTGATAAATCTGTGAAGAGCCCTAACAAACCAGGGAGTTTCTGTAGGACCCCTGAGAAGTGTGGTGTGGAGCCTCTCCAGACTCAGCAGGTCTGCAATTTCAGGTGTTTGTAGCATCCAAATGTCTTACAAGAAAAGCAGTAATTATTATTATATTATAATAAGTGGAAACATTAAGGGCTTTTCCCTTTGATGTGATACTTTGCATGTGATCTGCTACCCTGCGTAAGTGGAACAGTTGTAGAAAAATGGCTTTTTGTTGAGCTGGCTCTTTTAAATTGAATAATATTTGAGGTGTATCTGACCTGTGTCAGCCCCAGCCCCTCTGTCCTGTATTTCATGTCCATCTCAGGAACCCTCAGATGAAGCAGGAGTGTTGAATGCTGTTGGCTTTTTAAAACAGTCCATTAAAGCTTTCCCTTTTCTTCAGAAGTATTTAACTTTTCTGCCTTCCTATTTGCAGGCCATATTGACTTAAACCCAAAGCAAACAAATAAAAACCCAAGGAAGCAAAGCCACTGCTTTTTATGGCAAAATAACCTTGGGCACAGGGTCAAACAGGAACTTGTGTTCTTGCTGAGGGAGGGTGGGTGCAACTCTGTTCTTCTGAAGGAGTCTTTGGGCAGACCCTTAAGGATGAAAGGAAAAAAAAGGAGTTTTATTCCCACAATACTTTTGTGCTGTTCTAGACCACTTTCACTCTGGATCACTGAACATCTACAAATTGAAGCCAAACCTTGGGTTGCATATGGGAGGTGTTGTCATGGCCAAATCCAAACTGGCAAGTCCTTGAAATGCTGGGTGTCTGTGCATGGCTCAGATGGTTGGAAAGTCCAAACTGGCAAGTCCTGAGATAACCCAAGTGCTGGGTGTCTGTGCATGGCTCAGATGGTTATTGCTCTGTGCTGACAGCACTGGGGTGGCTGAGGGTTTGGCTGCTGGGAGGGAGGTTTTGGCTTACAGTTCTGTGCTGCTTTATTCTACTTTTGAAGTCACTTATCTCCACTGTCACTCAGCTCAGGAGGGGCTGAGGCCACGTGGAATCAGCACTGCCCAAAATAAGTCATTTAGCTCAGACAAACCTTAAATCCCATGGCTTGGAGAAGACAAGGAATGCCAGTTTTCTGTTGTGTGGAGGATGCTATGATGTAGCAATCCATGTCAAAGACAAAGTCAATGCTTCTCCCCGGCCCTGGGAAAACCACAAAACCTCAAGGACTGCAAGTTCCCACTCCACGACACCTTTTGTGGAACTGTCCTGCTCTGAAGATTTCTTTGCACAACCATCTGTTCCTGACATTCTCTCTCCCATGGTGGGCCACGTGAATGACCAGGGTCAGCTGTTTCATAAACCCATTTGGGAAGCCTAAATGATATATAAGCAAATCTGAAACAAAGTGGGAAATCCACAAAATCATCTCTAATAGTCTCTTCACTCCTGCTACTATATCAGTGCTCTGTTTCCTCACAATACTGCTGATTTATTTAGCCTGGAACTAGGGGTAATATTTTTCCTCCAGTAATAGGGATTTGGGTGTTCTGTGCTGGTAATCCCAGGGCATTGCCATTTCATTTTCCAGCAGGTGTGTAAGGGGGGGGGCACCCAAGGGGTTCTTGTGGCATTTATAATCAACAAGAATTCATATGTGCTTTAGGGCACTGTTTCTTTTTTGGTTTTTATTTCCCTCTGAACAAAGTGAGGTGTTTTTTCTTTCTTCACTACATTTCCATGATTTTTGGAAGAGGGGAGACATCAGTGTTGGAGAAACAACAGTGTTGCTGTTTCAGTGGGAGGCTCTGGCTGAAAAATGTGAAATAAGTTCTGGCAACGAGTTCTCCTCTTATTCATGAGCTGAGAAGCTGTTGTACAGATCCTGCCTGTTGATGTGGAGGATCATGTAAGGCCTTGGTGATGTTCAGAACAGCACATCTTCATCCAAGGAATGAGGTATTGCTTCCTGCTGCCACACTCCTTTGGCTGCAGTGGAGCTGCTCAAACTTCTCTGGGACTTGGAGCTCTTGAGGTTGCTGAGTGAGGTGGATGTTGCTCAGGGGAAGGGAACTTCTGTCAGACTTGGAAGAGAAAAGGTTCTGGCACTAACAGGTCCCTACAGTTCAGGAATGGTGGTGCTGGAGTAACAGCAGGGGAATTTTCCAAACTTCATTTTGGCCTTTATCACCAGAAAAGTGGGAAGGGAAGAAATTTCTTTCCACCCACCAAGTGTTGCCTCCTGGCAGCAAAGGGTTTGTCAGCACAGTAAGGAAATGTTCATGCAATCCTCCTGAGCTGGTGCTGTCATGCCAAGGAATGCCAATCATGTGGCACTTGTGGCATGGCCTTATAAAGCCATCACAGGGGGTTAGTAATGCATCATCCCAAGATGTTTCTGTTTATATGCTTGCATTTTTATTTATAATTAACCCATTCCTTAAAGTTAAGAAATAAAAGTAGTCATGCCATTGGTAAGATAAAAATAAACTTCAAAACTGTTGTCTTTGTGGTGTTCCTGTTAAATTTTTTGATTGGCAGTCTGGTGGGCTAATCACTTCATGTGTTCTTGAAAGCAGGGTTTCTAATTAGTCATTAAAATTAGTTTATTTCTTTTGTAATTTTATAATTCTTTTAAAGCCATTACTGGGCTTAAGTTAAAAACATGCATTATTTCCTCAACCACGTATTTCTTGAGATCATTTCTGTTCTCTCATCATAGGTTTTGTTCTGCCCAGGTCTGGTTTGAGACTGGATAATAAAGACAATTCCAGTGCCTCTGGCTAATTTTTCAACAGTATAGGCATTTATGGTTTGAAACTCCTCTCTCTCTCCTTTTTGAGTGGGCAACTTCTCAATCCTTTCCTTTCCTTGTTCCACAACCTTCTTTCTTCTTTCTTCTTCTCCCCTTTCTTTTTAGTAGGATTTTGCCAGAGCACCATCAGAGCTCCAGAGAATTAATCTTGGTGGGGTTGAAGTTACAGGTCCAATCTGTGAATCAGATCCCTCAAAACATGAATGATCTGCTCCAGGATGATGCCCACAGTATTTCTGTATCTCTCCACAGTTACTCTTACAAATATTGGTCAATAATGTTCAGATTTGAGCTTGTTTTATCTCAGCTTTGGTGCTAAACTAGTAAAGAAAAAGGTTGTTCTTGCTCCTCTCTCCTTTCCTTCTCTTCTCTCTTCTTTGGAAGTTGTGACCAAAATGGAGATGTTCCCCACCAGGCTGTACCTGCAGCATGTCTCTATTATTAGACAAGAATTCTACTGAAGTTATTGCTTTGGGTCATTTCCATACATCAGATATATTTAAAAGCATATACTTTATACTTACTTAATTTGCATAATTAATACTTAGACAAAATTCTCCTTTTTTGAGCTGAACTCTGTTGAATGTTAATGGAGCTGCATTTGCAGAGTGCAGAGGGAGGTTGGAACTGGGGCTGCCTTTGAGATGTGCAGCAAAAGCCTTTGACTTCCATGGGTGTCAACGCTGGAACCTTGCAGGAAAAAAGCACCTGTAAAGCAGCAAAAAGTGTGTTTGTAGAGCTTGGACTGTTGGTGCAGTCCAGCCAGGAGCTGGGTAGTGCTCAGGGTGCAGTCCCACCAGGAGCTGGGTAGTGCTCAGGGTGCAGTCCCACCAGGAGCTGGGTAGTGCTCAGGGTGCAGTCCCACCAGGAGCTGGGTAGTGCTCAGGGTGCAATCCAGCCAGGAGCTGGGTAGTGCTCAATGTTCTAGAGAAAATTTTAATTGATGCTGTACTAAAATCTGAGCTGCTAAAACCCTTAAAAATGATGCTGGTCCACAACATTTCCTGAATTATCTGAAGGCTTGAGAATCAGTTACATTTCTCCTGCTTGTTCTAAGACCTAAGGTTGGGTTATAAATTGTCATTGTATAGTACACTCTTAATGAGGAAGATGTAGAAGGTTATTTTGGTGATTTAAAACAAAATAGAAATACATTTTTTAATTAGATTAGTCAAAAAGTGTCTCCCACCCAGCACATTTTTGGTATCATCTCTGAAGTAATTGATGTGTCCTCAGTCAGTGAGTAACTTACACAGCCAACCAGTTGCAATGCCAGCAGAATTTTAAAATGATGTTAAATGGCATTAGATCAAAATATTTACCCTCTTTTCTCTGGACTATTTAATGAAATAAATAATAAACTGTAAGTAGTGAATGTATGACAGCAGTGGGTGAAGCAGAGGGGTTTACTGTGCTTATAAAATGCTGCTTTGTGATCTGCTCATGTCCTTCAGAGATCTTTGGTAAAAAAGCTCCTTAGTGAGACATGAAAGCATGTAAAGCAAACTACAGGAGAAGAAACAGGCTTTCTATTGGTAAAATACAGGTTTGTTGTATTATTAAAATATAGGATTATACTCTGCATCAAGTGGATGGCATGTGAGCAAAACTGCAAGTGGTCTCTGCACGGTCGTTCATGTCTCAGCCTTGTTTCAGTGAGGACATCCTTTATCTTCCAGAGTGGCACTAAACAAAGCTGTGGGAGCTGAAACAGAAGGGGCTGAAGGTGATGGGGAGGCCTCACTCCTTTTGTGTGCTTAGTTAGGCTCAGGAGAGCTCCCTCAGGTGTGGGAGGTACTGCAAATCCTGATAAAAGGAGGTACCTGCTAAGACCTGAGAGGGACTGCAGCCCCAGCCCTGTGTGTTCTCCTGGGGGCTGCTGTTCCTCAGTGTGTTCTCCTGGGGGCTGCTGCTCCTTCCTCGGTGTGTTCTCCTGGGGGCTGCTGCTCCTTCCTCGGTGTGTTCTCCTGGGGGCTGCTGCTCCTTCCTTGGTGTGTTCTCCTGGGGGCGGCTGCTCCTTGGTGTGTCCTGGTTCATGCTCAGGGAGCCTGTGGCCCCAAACCAACATTCTGGCTCTTACTGTTGGGCCAGAGAAGCTGGAAATGAGGTGAGACCTCCCCCAGGTTGTGTGCACAGTGCAGTGAGACTCCAGGTCCCTTTGGGATCCAACTTCCAGCTCTTCCTTTTGACTCTTGAGGGGCTTTTCCCTTGGACAGGCAGAGACCTGGAGAGTTAGAAGGAGAAGGGTTAACCTGCTGGGGAGATATTACAGGCACATGCCCTAATTGTAGGTGCTATTATGAGAGTAAGGCTGAACTGTGATCAATTAGGTAATTCCCTCTCACATGAGGAGAAGAATGAATTCTTAATATCTGGGAATTGGAAGGCAACCTTATTTAACAGGCAGAGGGAAAACTGTCTCCTGCAAAGGCCCTGTCAGAGCCCCTGGCTTGTCAAACTGTTTTCTGGAGGTGGGAGGCAGGTGAGAGTCTGATTGAGAAGCTTTTCATGAACTCAGCCATGTCTGAGGAAGTCGAATCATGGCATTCCATCTTCCTCCTGACTCTGGTTCTCTGACCTCAACTTACTTTTGATGACTAATCATTATTGATCCACCAGAATCCTTCTTAAAAATTACTTTATGTCCTCCTGATTAGGAACTTCTCACCAGGAGGTTATTTTGCATTGATTTATAAAGCATTGCAGAAAACATGAACCTGCACATCTCATCTGGTCAACTGGCACTGGTGGAGCCTCTTGAGGGGGGTGCACTTTTCTTGTGCTGCATGCAGGGAGAAATACTTTAATGTTTTGTTTCTCCTCAGGAAAGTGGGGCTGTGAGAGACCCCAAAAACAGGACTCTGAGCCAAGTTAATGTGGGGTAAGATAAAAAGGTACATTCTTTAATGTCCAGGCTTAGGGCTTTTAGGAATACATGATGACATCTCTCCCCCAAACTCTGGTTTCCATGGCTTTTATAATATGATCTTTCCAATCATTACTTTACACATCTGATCTTTCCAATCATTACTTCACACAGTTCTGGGCCCCTGAGTTGAGGCAAGAGATTGAGGGGCTGGAGCGGGGCCAGAGAAGAGCAACGAGGCTGGAGAAGGGAGTGGAGCACAAGTGCTGTGGGGAGAGGCTGAGGGAGCTGGGGGTGTTTGTGCTGGAGAAGAGGAGGCTGAGAGGTGAGCTCAGCACTGTCTGGAAGTGCCTGAAGGGAAGTTGTGGCCAGCTGGGGGTTGGTCTCTTCTCCCAGGCACTCAGCAATAGGACAAGGGGGCACGGGGGGCTCAAGCTCTGCCAGGGGAAATTGAAGTTGGAGAGCAGAAAAAACTTCTTTGCAGAGAGAGTGCTCAGGCATTGGAATGGGCTGCCCAGAGAGGGGGTGGATTCCCCATCCCTGGAGGTTTTTCAAGTGAGCTTGGCCGTGGCACTGAGTGCCATGATCTGGTAAAGGGAGTGGAGTTGGCCCAAGGGTTGGACTTGATGATCTTGGAGGTCTTTCCAACCCAATCCATTCTATGATTCTGTGATCTCTTGGTCCAGCCCCGGTCCCACCCCTGTTCCACTCCCACAGCTATTGGGTCTGGGGGGGTCGATGAGACCCTCCTCTTCCTCAGGCTTTGGAGTTCTTCCACTGCTCTGATTTTTGGGTCACTCTGCCCTGTGTTTGTCTTGTTCTGCAGGCCCTCTGATAGCTGTCAGCATTCTACCTTGAAGAGAGTCTAAACAACTAAAGGAACTTGAGCTACTGATGAGTGGCAGAGGTTGGCATGTATAAACATTGAACTTAAGCCACTAGTATTAACTTACTGAAAATCTACTTTGCTACAGCTACAAGTCCTTTTAAAATCTATAAAAATGAAAAGTCAAAAACCCCTTTGGTATCAAAAGTGGTCTGCAAAGAGAAGTTGCCACCTTTGTAAATGCTGTTATAGGAATGGGCCCTGGGGGGTAATACAGATGTGCTAGAAAAGCTGGAGGGGATAGAGAAAAACCTTTTAAAAGATGATGGGGGGCCTTGGTTTTGTATCAGAGTGACAAAAAAGGTTTTTCTTGGTCCATTTCTTGGGGAGAAACATCATGGGAGAATGGCAGGTAAGAGTCAGGAAAAATCTTTTGCAGATCTCTTTTTGCCCTCTGGCTCTCTGTGCCAGCCCTTCAAAACTTCATGTCTATTTTTCATTCCTTTTTGGGACTCCTCATGCAAAGCTTTGCAAAGTAAATCTGGTGTTTTCTGCCTGCTGGGGCCTTGCTCTTGAATTCCCTCTTTTGAAAGCCCTGCAGCCTCTGTAGGAAATGCATCTTCTTTGTCTTGGGCATGGTTTGTACATTTTTAGGTGCTGACACAGTATAATTAAAATTGAAGAAAGTAGGGAAGGCATTTAGAAACACTAATTACTGGTATGTCAGTAACAGAATTAGTGGGAAGTGAGTATGAAAAGATAAATTGTCCTTCTGTGAACAGCTTTAGTAGATGTCTCTGCCTATGGGCTTAAAATGTTATGTTTGAGCTGCAGGACCTCAGATGTACCTGTAGCTGCCACTAATGATAAAAATTCCCTTAATCTCAGTGAGGGAATTAGCTGACCTTTCCTTTGCATATTAACTACTCTTTAATTAATTGATCACACATTGATATGCTGGTGCTTCTCATCCAAGTCCAGCGTGGGTGGTTTCATCAGAGGAGGTGTGGGCCATGAAAGCATCTGCTCAGGTCTGCTCTGGGCTACCGGCACCGGAGCCCTTTAGCTCTGCTGAATATGTATGAGCCTCACTTGCTTTTTGAGCCTTAAGCCTGCAGGGCTGTTGGAAGGTTTTGGCAGAACTTGGGTTTCCAGGATCAAAGGAACAGGAGCCAAAGCTTAGCTCTGCTCTGGATGTTGGTCCTGCAGGATTGCAAAGGAAAACAAGTAATACTCAGTTTGTTTTCAGGGTCTAAACACCTGCCTGTCATTTCAAAACAAGTTTATAGTCAAGTAGTGCAGGAGAATAAGTGAAGGGAGGGGTTTTTTGCCTTTTCTTTTTGCTTGGTTGGGGTTTTCTGATGGAAGTTGTTATACATTGTCTGCTGGATTTTCTTTCTTATTTCTTGTTTTTGTTTCAGTTGAGCTGGTTCAAGCTCTGTCAGGTGTGTTCTGGTAATTATCTGAAGGTTACTGTGCCCTGATCGTTCAGCTTTGGCAATCAAATTTCACAGCTTAAAAATTACTATGAGGATTTTAAAGGAGCTTTGAGACCACAGCCCCTCTCTGAAGGCTGACAGTGCCACACAAGTGCAGGGCAGGCTTTGAGGTCTCACTCATTTATTGCAGCACAAAGACTTGAGAAAGAGCCCAGATTGCTGCATTGCTGCTTTCTCTCTCCTCCTTCTGCAACCTTTTGGAAACCTTTTTCTGAGGTCTCTTTTCTAAGGTTTTGTTTTGTTGGTACAGGTAGACTGGTGTGTTTTGCAGGAGCCCAGTGTTCCAACAGCACCAGGGACTAATGTTTAAATGTCCATTTAGGTACTAAAAATGCTCTACAAAAACTTTATCCTTTGATTTTTGAAGTCTGTACAAGCCCTGAGAGCCCCAGCTCTGCCCCAGCAGAGTGAGGAGCGTGTGTACCTTCAGAGCAGCTCAGCAAACAGGTTAGAGGAGAAGTGTCACTGTGTGCAAACACATTCCAGCCCAGGTTCTGGTTGTGTGAAATGCAACTGAGCCCTGGAAAGGTTTCAAACCATGAGAAATACCTGATCAGCATAATAAAATCTTGGGAGCTGCACATTGTTCTGCCTCTTGGAACCAGAGCTGACACAAAATTTGTCTGCACTGAATGATCCAAAGAGAAATACTGGGGTCTGACCTTGCAATGGGTTTTCCATGGGCTCATTACCATTTAGGCAGATGGGATATATTAGACTTTCCATTTCTTGTTTCATTGTAGTAATAAATAGTAGCTTTTTTAACAGTTTATGTTCATGAAACATGATAATTTTATTACGCTTCAGTGAGATTTGCAAGCTGTCACTGAAATGAAAACAAAAAAATGCAAGTTATTGTAAAGCTGAAAGGAGATTTTGACAACATTCGCTTTGGATTATCTAAGTTAATGTTTGATTTTGCCATTTCCCTTTCTCTGTTCAGCAGCTTCTCCCAGGAGCTTGCCCTAGTCCTTTATCCCTGGGCTGTGTGCAAACCACACAGGCTTTGTGTGTGTTCTCTGTGTGTGAGGGCAGGGATGCATGTAAGTGTTGGTATTCCAAAAGGAGTTCTACTGTCAGACATGGGTCTGAGGCTTCAGGTTGTCTCTCCTTTTCTTTGCCTTCTCCTTCACTGTCTAATCCCTTTCTCTTGTGCATTGGGTGGCAAGAGCAGTAAATGTGCTGCTTGTGCAGCAGCTCCAGTTGCTGGCAGTGAGATGGAAGGTTTGGTTCCTTCCTTGTGATGCAGCAGCTCCCAGGGGGTTCAGGGCACACAGCAGAGCCTGCCTCTCACCTGAACCTCCCCCTGGCACATCACCTCTCCTTTGTCCTGTGGCTTTGATTGCAACCCCTTTGCTGTGCAGTAAAGTGGTGGCAGGAGCAATAACTTTGAGTGAATCGGTTCATAAAGCTGCAGAGCATTGATCTGTGTCCTGTGTAATTAGACATTACTGGCTTGGAGAAGAGTTTGCTGCTCTGACAATCACCTGCTTTGTCTTCACACACAGTGTCCAAGTTGTGATGTGTTACCATGATAAATGGCAGCTGCTCTCTGTGGCTCCCTGCCAGGAGGGTGCAGCCACCTGGGGGTGGTCTCTGTTCCAAGCAATGAGGGTCAGAGGAAGAGCAAATGGCCTCAGGGTGCACCAGGGGAGGCTTACATTGGATATTAGGAACAATTTCTTCACTAAAAGGATGGTCAGACATCAGAACAGACTGTCCAGGGAAATGGTGGGATCACCATCCCTGGGAGTGTTCAGAAAACTCGTGTGGATGTGGCACTTGGGGACAGGGGTTAGTGATGAACGTGCTGGGTTTATGGTTGGACTCCATGATCTTAAAGGTCTTTCCCAACTTAAATAACTCTAGGGCTTTTGTTTGTTTCTTATCCCAAGCCTACATGTGTAGAAAAGTCAGACTATTCATTTTAAACTGAGTGGAGCAGTTTCTGTCAAACAGCACGTGATGAGGAATCATAGAATCAGTTGGGTTGGAAAAGCCCTCTGAGATCATCAAGTCCAACCCTTGGGCCAACTCCAGTCCCTTTACCAGATCATGGCACTCAGTGCCACGGCCAAGCTCACTTGAAAAACCTCCAGGGATGGGGAATCCACCCCCTCTCTGGGCAGCCCATTCCAATGCTCCCCATGAATGTGCTGCTGTTCCACCAAGAGCTGTTTCATGTCCTGCTCAGCTGTCCCAGCCCAGGATTCCCTGCGAGTAAAACCTGGTGGGTTGGGCTTTAATACCTTTTGTTTCTACTGAGTTAAAAATGCAACATGTTGTAACAAAGGAGAAAAAGCGCCTTGAGATGCCACAGAAAAACTCTGAGAAGGAAACATTATTACCTTGCACAAATTAGGAACCTGGACTGGAGAAATTTCATAGAAACAGACAGGAAGGAAGAATCCTTCTTTTGCTGAGGGAAAATCTCTGCTTCATACAGAGCATTCCTTTGCAATGGGATCCTGGTTATGGGATATTACAATAAAATACACATTTTCTGTTTGCAGTAGTGGGTTTGGGTCACTTTGAGAATCCCTGTGAGCTTTGTATTTTGTTGGTTTGTGGGGAGTAAAGGCAAGTAAAAGAAAAGCTGAAGATCAAGGCTACTGTCAAGCTTGTTACTGATTTGAGGGGGTCATTGTGAAACAGTTGAAAATGAGCTGACTTAACAAACCAAAGCAAGCCCCTTCTCCCTGGCTCACACCAAACTTGGCCCTTCTGTGCTGAGTGAAGCTCAGTCTCGAGTAGAGGGGGAAGTGAGAGTGGAGGAAGAGGAAATGCTCACTATTGGGCTAAATATGTAAGTATATAAAATAGGAGTAGGGAAATTTGAACTCAAATGAATGCATTCCTGATTTGAAATGTGGAATAGTCTGTTCTCTGTGACTGTAGTGGCGAGTTTTAGATGTTCTTTTGGCCTTTGGAAATAGGGCTGGTAAATAACTATGTCTTTGTGTCAGAATACCTGGGCCTTGTTAAGCATTTGACTCCATAAACTCACACTGGAGATTTATCTGGAGACAAGAGCCAACCGTCCTGAGCAAAAAACAATCCAACTGTTGTACAGGACTGTTGGAGTATGATGGTTGAATGGCCCATGATTAGCTTGGTCCCCTGTGTATGGACAACTTTTTGGCTTTTTCTACGCTGGAAATAAATCCAGCCTTTTTTCTAAGTATCTATTTAGTGTGCCACTATAAATGTATCAAATAGTAAATATAATCAATTCATATCAGAAATATTCAGGGGAATGTGTTTCTTGGAGTGTTTGGCACTTAACACAGTTTGGGAGGTACTGTTTGAAGGTTGGCTGTTGCTGTTGAGAGAAAATGTCATTATGAAGGTCTGCTAAGATTGAAAGGATTACAAAATTTGTTGCTTTTTGCCATGGCAATTTGTGTTTACGGTTTTCTCTGAAACAATTTGAGTTGTGCTTTTCTATTTGTGGTGGGTGTGTGGGTTTTTTTGTTTGTTTCTTCATTATGTTTTGGGGTTTTCTTCAAGTTATACCTCAAAACCAAACACAGAAGCTTCAGGGTGACCTCATTGTGGCCTTCCAGTCCCTGGAGGGAGCCCACAAGAATAGTGGAGAGGGACAGTTCACAAGGACCTGGAGTGACAGGACAGGGGGGAGTGGCAGAGAGCAGATGTGGATTGGATGTTAGGAGGAAATTCCTTCCTGTGAGGGTGGGCAGGCCCTGGCACAGGTGCCCAGAGAAGCTGTGGCTGCCCCATCCCTGGAAGTGTCCAAGGCCAGGCTGGACAGGGCTTGGAGCAACCTGGGCTGGTGGGAGGTGTCCCTGCCCATGGCAGGGGAGTGGGGACATCATAATCTTCAAGGTCCCTTCCACCTCCAACCATTCTGTGATTCTGTGAAGCTGTTTGTTTGAAATTATCATCTCCTTTTTGCTTGGAAGTGCTTTTTATTTTTGAAGACCAACTCTTGCCTAAGCTCAGCTGGTGAGGTTGAGTCTCTCCTGTTCCTAAGAAGAAAATTGAATGGTAATGGAAGAGAAGTCATAAAATTAAGAACCAAACCAGGCAGAAGCTGTTCCTGTGGTGCTGGAGGGCTTGGGCAGAGCTCCTGGCCCACAACAGAACTGCTCAACCTTTTATTTTTCCCTTTCTGCTCCCCTATTCTGGCTGAGGACAGATCATGGCTGGGGAAGGTTGTGTGTGTTTGGCCTGGCTGTGGAATCAGAATTCACCAGCTTTTATTTTGTGAAAGTGGTCATAGCTAAGGATCAGGAATGGAGATGTTTCCCAGTTACCAGATGTAAAATGTAAAGGAGTTACAGCAAAATAAATGACTTTGCTGGAAGTGAAGAAAGGCTTTGCATTGCTGTTTAGTTGGAGCTTGTTAGTGGTGTTAGACCTAGCTGCTGCTTGGGAAAGATGCTCTTCAGAGCCTTTCTGTAGCCCCATTAGAAGCTGGAGAAATGGCTTTTCTGGTACCATAGCAGGTGTCTGAGGAGTCGTCTTCAGTTCAAGCAGTAAATTAAGGCAGACTGCAAACAAAAGCAAAACCTTGCTTATGTTTGCACATTATTTCTAGGAGAAGTACCTGAGAGCAGAGCTTTTTTCATGGCTCATTAACTGCAGGAATGGTGACAGCAACGGGGAAAGGCCTTGAATTGTTGTCTGGAGGGAAATGTATGGGGAAATCTGGAATAAAAATCATGCTATTACTTATAAATAATAGGTAATTCCTGGTCTTACCAACATAAGCAGTGTTGGTGGGGCTAAACTCCCCACTACAGGTATAACTATATAGTAGTTATAGCTATATATATATATACACACACACTAGATAGAACTATATAGTAGTTTAGGTATAACTATATAGTAGTTATAACTAAAAATCTAGGCTGAGTTTTAGGTATAACTACTGGTTCCAGTTTATTTTACTTGTTGCAACCCCGATTCAGTTCTGCCTTTGCAAACAGTTCCTGAAAATAGCTCTAATGTTTTGCCAGCTTTTATTTGTTGTCTCATTTCTCCGTGTTGTAAAGACAAACCATCCTGAGCTGTATTGCTTTCCAGCTTCATTAGTTTGGCACGTGGGTGCTCGTGGTATAAAGCTGAATATTTGGCATGCACTGGGGTTTGCAGTAATCTTGAAGCATTTTCATGATGTGGTAAACTCTGAGCATCTGGTGCCACCTTTGTCATAATCTCATGCCCTTGGCCATGGCTGTGTGTGCTGAAGGCACTGAGGATTAGAGGCTGGTGGTCTCAAAAATCTCCCCAAAGTTTCATACATCACGTGCAATTGATTGCATCCCATCTCACAGTTTAATATATCTACATTAATGACACAAAAAGGAGTTATTCATGGCCTCTGAAACCCTTTATGAGTAGCATTTTTGCATGTATTTGCATTTAACATGTCTAATCTCTGGTCCTACTGCAATCATATTACCCTTTCTGTAGTTGATGGCAGTGGTTTTATTTCCTAGGATTCCTCTTCCATTTTCTCCTGTCAACATGCACACTTTATCAGAACAGAAAGGCAAATATATTACAGAGTTATAACATTTAAAACAATCCAATTTTATGTCTATATTTCCTCAAGTACTTATTCAAGTGCCTAGAAATTATCTTGAACAACATCTTATGTTACTGTGTACTCTAAACTAGTGTTGTTCCCCTGCACAGGAACAGAGTCAGTAAAACCAAAAATCTCTAATCCATAACAAGGAATTTTGGTTTTAACCTTGAAATTTTAGACATAAAATAACACCCCCTCGCCCCCCCAAAAAAAAAAAACCAAACCAACCAACAACAAAAACCCAATTAAAAACCCAAACCATTTTCAGAGAAAATTTAAGCTGAACTGTGTTCTAATGGCTGTGAAAATAGTGGTGACTGACGGGTGTTTTGGGAGAAGGTAATTTATTGGAATAAACTTGGGTTTGCCCCTGTTTGTCTCTCCTTCTGCAGAGATCCCATAAAGCCTCTGGCCCTGGGGGGAGGCAGCACAGGCGATCCTGTTTTGGCCTCTGGGAACCCAAATCTGAACTCACCTCCTGAGAGCAGAGTGTGCTTGGAGGGCAGAGAGAGGAGGATGGGTTGGGAGGGCACTGCCCTGCTCCTGGGTGCCAGGGGGCAGTGGGGCAGCAGCAGCAGCTCTGTGGGTGCCAGGGGGCAGTGGGGCAGCAGCAGCAGCTCTGTGGGTGCCAGGGGGCAGTGGGGCAGCAGCAGCAGCTCTGTGAGTGCCAGGGGGCAGTGGGGCAGCAGCAGCAGCTCTGTGGGTGCCAGGGGGCAGTGGGGCAGCAGCAGCAGCTCTGTGGGTGCCAGGAGGCAGTGGGGCGGCAGCAGCAGCTCTGTGGCTGTTGCCAGGTGTGCTCTGGGGCAGCTGAGGTGTCTCCAGAGGGGATCCTGCTGGTGCCATAGGAAGAGGTGCCACGTCACAGGGAGGCCTGCCCAGGAGCAGCCAGCTGGGCAAGGCAGAGCTTTTCTGGCTCTGTGTGGGTGGCTTCCTGCCTGAGCTGAGGAGCGTCAGCAGCACCTTTTGGTGACAATAGTGTGGGGGAAAGCTGTGCAGGAGGAGTCTGGAGAGCCAAGAAAGGATTTAAGATACTTCTCCTTCGTGTGATGCTCCAAGACCACTGTTTTGCCTTTAATAGAAGAGAGATTACAGTCACTTTGGTTTCAAAGAGTGTTTGATGGTGGGCTCCACTGGATTCTTTTTTGAAGATATTGCAAAGAATAGTTTGAGGCAACTTAAACTCCTGGTCACAAAACAATATTCTCCCCAATAGCTCTTGTAAGCATTCTTTTAAAAGTCCATCCACAGATGGTGGAAGGAATAGTTTAGGAATGGATTTACCTGTCAATCACAGGGAGTTTTTTTCACTGTCATCTCACTACATTTTAATTGATAAAATAACCTGTTGTCTGCTTTCAAAGCAAAAGAATTCATTTTGAAGCATTTCCGTATGTGCCATGAAAATGATTTCTATATGTTAGTCAATCAAAGCAAATTGGATTGATTGCTGCTCTGAGTCATAGGCATTAAGAAGGGGCAAAGCATCTCATGTAACATACCATGTAATGTTAAGGGAGGTGTTTAAATCCTAATAAATGCAGGAACTCTGAGGTGGTTTTGAAGTCAGAGTTTGACAACCCCATAGGCTTTACTTGTAATATTTATTTACCTCCTTGGTAATTATGTATCTGCTTATAAACTCCATGGCAGAATTCATGTTAATAATCCTCTGAATGTGCTGCAGCAGCAATGAGTGTTCTCCTCAAAGAGGGGAAAGTCCTTTTTCTCCTTGAACTGGAGGGTCAGACTCAGCCAGCACAGAACTGAGAGCTGGTTTGGAGCTGTGTGTGTATTACAGTCACTGCACTGATGACATGGGACAGAAGGATAATACTCTGTGGGCTGCCAGAATGTCTTATCTGCAGAGCACTGTGATGAAATTTGGATATAATTGTGTTTCATTTCTTCATCCTTTCATTTCTGAAGAGCTCTAACACATCAGCACTCTTGGACGTTCGGTGTTTCTTGATGTTTATGGACAGCAGTTTAGTAGGTGCAAATCCTTTGTTTCTTTCAGCTTTGTTCTTTTTTAATCTTTCTAGGAGTGATAAGGGACAAGTGGCAAGATATCTTGCAATTGTAGCATGTGTAACTGATAACACTTTGTAATGAATAATAATTGTGTGTGGCTACTATAGGGGATGGGAAAAGCAGGTTTCACAGCTACACTGAGCTCACTTTGAGAAAAGAATCACAGAATTGATTGGGTTGGAAAAGACCTCCAAGATCATCAAGTCCAACCCTTGGGCCAACTCCGGTCCCTTTACCACATCATGGCACTCAGTGCCACGGCCAAGCTCAGCTGAAAAACCTCCAGGGATGGGGAATCCACCCCCTCTCTGGGCAGCCCATTCCAATGCCTGAGCACTCTCTCTGCAAAGAATTTCTTTCTGCTCTCCAACTTCAATTTCCCCCGGCAGAGCTTGAGCCCCCCGTGCCCCCTTGTCCTATTGCTGAGTGCCTGGGAGAAGATTGAGAAGTATCTGTGCATAAATCGTCTTGCCTGAAAATGCTGTCACCATGAAATGCTGTCACCATGCTTTGCTGGTGCTGTGGAAGACCTTAAAAGAGAAAACAAATTGGTAAAACTTAGTCAGAAAAGCAGTTTAACCACAGCTGTGTGAACAGGGAGTTGTAAATCCTCTCTCAGATCCCGAATGTTTGAATGCACCTTAGGGATGCTCAAATTACTTCCTAGGGACTCTCTTACTCATTCTTTCAATGATCCTAAACTTTTGGTCCAGACAGGCGTCTCAGTGTGATGAACCAACCCCCTGTGCAAATCCTCCTTTCTGTCAGAAGGCAACTGGGATTCCCAGTAGAGGTGACTGAGCAACTCCAGCTCAAACACTCATTCAGTTCAGTTTTGGGATGGAAATGGCTCTGGAACAGGCGTGTCTGGGCTCTTCCTGGGGCTCCAGCCCAGACCTTCCCCGAGCACCACGCTGTGCCCACCAGACAAGCACTGTACCCATCCCGTCTGCCATGGATGTGAGTAAAATAAAAGGGTGTTAAAGCACTGTGTGAAATGCTGGGGGTGCTTCCCATTCTCCACATTCCTGGTGAGATGCTGCTGGCTGGGCTCTCCCTGGCAAGCTGTGCCATTGGTGTTTTATAGCTCTTTGCTGGGAGAAGATGCTCAGCTAAGCTGCAGGGTAGCCCTTGGCAGGCCTGGCCTGTGGGGATGACTTGTAGCACAGGGTACACGCTCAGCCAGCCACCAAACTGAGAGGAGAACAGGAGGAGAGCCTTGGTCCTTCTTAGCCTTGACTTAAAGCACATGCATGATTTTCTCTGCTGGTTGAGAGAATTTCATTCTCTTGAATGAAGTTATTTCCCTGTGTGCATCAGCTGAGAATATTGCCAGTGATGTTCAGGTAATGATGAAGCAGGAGGAAGCACAAAAAAAAAAAAA
>VWZD01011778.1:351795-367064 GCA_013396695.1 Sakesphorus luctuosus
AGAAAATGCCTCTTATTTGATACTTGAAAAGTACAATCCATGATCCAGACTCCCTGCAGGCAGAATCATGGGTTGCTTGGAGCTTCTGCTGTCACAGCCAGGAGAGCACGGGTTTAGACCTGTTTCTTTCATTACTAGGAAGGTTAACATTCTCACTGGACACTTTGG
Source organism: Sakesphorus luctuosus (assembly GCA_013396695.1). NCBI lineage: Eukaryota > Metazoa > Chordata > Aves > Passeriformes > Thamnophilidae > Sakesphorus > Sakesphorus luctuosus. The sequence goes on from VWZD01011778.1 coordinate 351,964, forward strand.
TTTAAGGTTGGCTCATCTTCCTTGCAGAAATGTTGGCAGAACTGCGAGTTTGTGAAATATGGCCAATTTCAGCATTTAAACACACCCTGAACTCTTGGGTTAAACTTGGTGCAGTCCTTTACAGGAGGAGAAGACTGCAGGAATTTTCCTTCCTGTGTGCATGGAGCAGCCTGGCAGCATTCCCCTGGTGCAATGTCATAAATGTATTTACAATAAATGTAGCTAACAAATTCTTAATGCTTATTTTTTGCCTTGGGAGGGGACAGGAGAGTGATATATTGCTAAGCAAATCTGAAGAAATGTGCTTTAATCAGCATCATTTGGGGAGGGCAACTTCTTCCCCCCTCATATTAATTCTCTCTTAAATGTGGGTTTTATTGAAAAACTTTGAAAAATGCTCTTGGCTTTTTTTCCCCCCTTTCCCTTCAGTCGGTCATTTATATTCTGCACAGACCAGAATAGCACTGTGGGGGGAGCACTTAAATAGGGAGAAGATATTTGTCATCTGTCACACTCTGAAATTAAACTTTTGGTATCGAGTTATTGCCTTAGAAATAACTTCAGAAAATGTACATGCAGAGAAAGGCACATGGTGGGGGGAGCTGTTGAACCAGTTATTGCATAACACCGTGTTAAATCCTCTGACACTCAACAGAGTCCTGAAAAATATTTCTTCATGAATAAATAAAAAATTACGTTCATACAATACAAATTTCTACAATTCCTTGACCACTTAGATGGATTTTTTTTTCTTTTACCAAAATCACAGAGAGGAGGCTGAGATTCCCAGAGCTGCTGCAGAGATTTCTAATGAGAAATTGGGATCCAGTTTTGTTTGATGCCTGGAAAATTCTTGTAGTACGTTTGCATCTATTAAGAAATTAGCAAGGAGAGAATGGGGTCATGTTCATTCAATATTAGGGAAATACAGCTCAAAAGCATCAAAAGTGAGTTGTACAGAAAGAAAGTGGGGAGAAATACCTGCTTTTTCATGACGCCTGCAGTGGGAAGAGTATTTGGACTTTAGCACTGCACTTCTGTTTTTGGAAGGATTTGGGGGGATTGTAAGCGAGATGAACCAAAGGAGCAGCTTGTCCTCAGGCCTGGGCTAATGGACCTGTTCCTCACTGGTGAGTTTAAGATCACTGAGGGAGAGTGATGGACTCCTCTTGCCCACAGCCAGCTTTACTTCTGAATGCTTCCTGAAGGGAAGTGCCTGTTGAGTGGTTCTGCTCGTTAAACCTGTCATTGGTTGAGGTGAGTGAGCAGCTTGTATTTTTGGCTGGATCAGGTTGTTTGCTCTGTGCTGTCCCTTGTGCCCCGTGCCAGGCTGGGCTGTGGTGCTGAAGGGTCCAGAGAAGAGCAACGAGGCTGGAGAAGGGAGTGGAGCACAAGTGCTGTGGGGAGAGGCTGAGGGAGCTGGGGGTGTTTGTGCTGGAGAAGAGGAGGCTCAGAGGTGACCTCAGCACTGTCTGGAAGTGCCTGAAGGGAAGTTGTGGCCAAGTGGGGGTTGGTCTCTTCTCCCAGGCACTCAGCAATAGGACAAGGGGGCACGGGGGGCTCAAGCTCTGCCAGGGGAAATTGAAGTTGGAGAGCAGAAAAAACTTCTTTGCAGAGAGAGTGCTCAGGCATTGGAATGGGCTGCCCAGAGAGGGGGTGGATTCCCCATCCCTGGAGGTTTTTCAAGTGAGCTTGGCCGTGGCACTGAGTGCCATGATCTGGTAAAGGGACTGGAGTTGGCCCAAGGGTTGGACTTGATGATCTGGGAGGTCTTTTCAACCCAATCCATTCTATGATTCTGTGATATGCCAACACGGGGCCCAGCAAAGCCATTGCCTTGGTCTCTGCAGGGAAATGGTTTTTTTTGTGGCTATTGTGGGTTATGCTCATGCCATTTCTTCCCCCCAGTGTTACAGACTGTGTTTTCCTCCCCTTTTGGCACAGGGCTGGGCTCAGAGATCTCTGTGGGTCCCTTTGGGAATTGTGTCACAGTTTGCAGCAGGTTCGTGGCAGCACGATGAGCCACCTGGTGTGGCTGTGCCCACGCTGGCACAGCAGCAGAGAGGATGGCAGAGCCGGGGGGTGCCCCATCTGATTCCTTTTGGTGAGCAGCTGTCCATACCAGGGCTGGCTCCTGGGCTCCGGCTTGGCTGGATGCCACCTCTGCCCACGGGCAGTGCCAGCAGCACCCAGGAAGCCTCACACACTTCAGAAATAGGGAATTGTAGCTGGGAATGCTGGAAAAGCAGCATCTGGAGGTAATCCCTGACTTGTGCTTTCAGAAATAAGGAAATACAGGGTTTTTTCCTAATAACCTCCATCGTTTTTCTAACATGATTTACATTTTTTTCAGATTTTATAAGAGTGGAATCTTATTGCTTTTTGAGGCAGTTTTTATAGGGTGTTTATTGTACAGCCTTAAACTGTCTAGAAATATTATTGGATCACAGAACTGACCTCTGGGAGAAAACATTTGTATATCTACATTGAGTACAGCTGTAGAACTCTGTAATATAATATAATTTTTATTACCTGAGGATTCTTCTGGCCCAGATAATCTTCTAGAATCAGCAAGCCAAATTAATAAAGGAATTGGTAATAACTGTAGTTTATGAAGTGCTGGCAAATAGAAACAGTGAAGGAGTCGTCAAATAAGCTGGGTCATAATTGCTTCATTTTCTTTGATATTGTTTGTGTTGTGCTACAAATCCAGCTGCATTTGTTAGAAATAAAATGGAATATTTAGAAATTAGATGTCTAACATGACTGAGATAAGGCTCTTACTCTGCCTTTGGAGCTACTAAATGTTTTTAGAACGAAAACAGTCTCAGAAGAACGAAAGTCTGATCTCCTGGATATGAACAATGTTCAGGCAAATGAAGGTTGGACATCACTTTGAATCTTTTGAAATATATAGCTTGGATTCCAGCAGTTAACATCTTAAATCTCTGCTTCATTATTTATTTTAGAACTGAATACCTCTGGGGAACAAATATGTTTACTGCTTGAAAGAGCCTTACATTTCTTTTTCCTGTTTTAAATCTGCAGTAGATGGCCTTTGACTGAAATGCATAATATAGAGCAATATTTTAAACCACTAGCCATACCAAGTCTAGTGTAAGTCAGCATACAGATCCTACTGCACTGAAAAGAATTACAACATCAAATCCATCTGGATCTGTTGTATGGTTTGGGTAAAGTTGGTAATTCATATTTGTTAATGTGTAGAATAGCCATTGGATGAAATACTTGCATATATAAATATACTGAGAAGTCAGAACTACTTTGTTATGGGTTGGATGCCTTTTTATCATTCTAACTCTGCATCTTGAAAATAAAGATAAGGTAAAGAAATACAGAAAAAGGGGGGAAAGCATCCAAGAAAAAACCCAAGCCAAAACCCAACCCCAAGGGTTTTCCTCCCTTCCATCCAACAGAATAACACTCCCATTGGCAAAGCACCCCAGGGAAGCCCACAGTGCACTGTGATGTCTCACTCAAGATCTGCAGTAACACCGAGGCACAGTCACTGCCAGCTGTGGCTGTGGCACTGCACAGGAACACTTGGATCATCAGTTCTGCTGGCCTCTTGTTCCCAACAACTCAGGTCACTAATGCAGTGAGGGCATCAGGCATCTCAGAGCTCCAACAAAACCAAATGGGATCATTTTAACTCATGCATCTCTAACTTTCAGGGCCAATACAGAAGCAGTGTTGTCGGCTTGGTGCCTACAGCCCTGTTGTGACTTCAGGAGTGCTTCAAGGTGCCAGGAATGTCACTTTTATTTTAATGTCAGTAATTTCACAGAATCTGCTGAGTTGGAAGGGACCCACAAAGGTCATTGAGTCCAGCCCTTAGCCCTGCACAGGACGGTCCCCAAGTGTCACACCATGTGCTTGAGAATATCATCCAAAAGCTCCTTGAGCTCTGTTGGGCTTGGTGCTGTCAACATCTCTCTGGGGAGCCTGTTCAGTGCCCGACCACCCGCTGGGGTGAAGAACCTTTTTCCAATAGCCAACCCAAACCTCCCCTGGCACTTCAGGCCATTCCCTTGGGTACTGTCACCACCCAGCAGAGCTCAGTGCCCGCCTCTCCTCTGCCCCTCCCCAGGAAGCTGTACCTGCAATGAGGTCTCCTCTCAGTCTCCTCCGGGCTGATAAAGGAAGCCCCAGATCAGTGTGTTGCACACTCAGAGTGCTTGGGGCAGTGTTTCCAGCCTGCATTTCTAGCCAGGTCTTGCCTGAGACACAGGACAGGCTCTTTAGAAGACCATCTTTGACTCATTTAACAGAACAAGGAACCCCATTGCTTGCTGCCTTTGCAGTTTGTCACCTGATGAGAGGTGGCAGTAGGGGTGGCACAGCCACTGAGGGGCTTTGCTGCTTGTCTGTTGTACTGAACTCACATGGCACTGTCAGTTCTGTTCTGTGATGCTGCAAATAAAAATACTGAAATCCCAGGCAATTATAAAGGAATGAGCTGAATGTCACGGTGTAAGCTGAGCTGGGAGTAATGCTGCATTTATGGAAGGTGGAAGCAGTTGAAGGTGTGGTAAAGACCAGTGTCACTGTTGCAGGGAGGTGATGGGGTAAGGCAAACCCCTCACAATAACAACTTAAATAACAAGGTAGTAATTTCTCCTCTTTCCATGGTAACGTGTTTTCCAAGCTTCATTGTAGTTTCTTTCCTGTTGTCCTCCCTGATTCTCTTCTGTGATTTCATTTCTCCACCAGGTCCAGTTGCCGGTGGTAGTTCATTATGGCCATTTTTGCTAATGTCTTGACCTTGTACTGTGTATATTATTTGCTAGAGTTTCCAGGAAAATGGCATGTGGTGCCATCTGGGTTGGAGTTTCACTCATTCCATGTCCAAACATTAGTCTGTCCTGTCCTGGGGTGCTAGAGCAGAGTGGAGAGGAGTTTTGAGATCTCTTCCACAGTAGAGGCCAACAGGACACATTTCCTCCCCAAAACATCCTCACACAGCTTTTCTTTATCCCTGTTTCACCTAAAGCTTTGCCACCCTTTATATAAACAACAGTGTTAGGCTTGATTCAAAATCCATGTCCCCAATAATGTCAATAAATTGAATTTCTTCTGTTCATCTTCAGAGCTATTACTGTGTAGAAACAACATCCAAGGGCATTGGGAGAGAAAGCAGACAGAGCTCCAGTGGTGCTGCAGTGAACATGTTAGTGGAATTGGTTGAAAATTTAAAACTTAATACTGTAGCTTGGCCAGGTCTAATGTTGGCTTTGTTTGGTGTCATGCCAAATACTGATTTTATCTTCATAATTTTGTTAAATTTTAGTTCTTACGGTGAGTGTTCTCTATATTTGTATAAATGTGTTGATGGAAAGCATAATTTTCAGCCTGATCCTCATGGATTTGTACATCATAATAAGAATCTCTCACTGTAGCCTTTGCAAACTCTGTTTAAGCCACGTTTTGTGAGCTACACAGAATCCCAGAGTGGTTTGGATTGGAAGGTGGCCAAGAAGGCCAATGGGATCCTGGCCTGGATCAAAACTAGCGTGGCCAGCAGGCCCAGGGCAGTGAGCCTTCCCCTGGACTCTGCCTTGGTGAGGCCACACCTTGAGTGTTGTGTTGAGTTCTGGGCCCCTGAGTTGAGGCAAGAGATTGAGGGGCTGGAGCGGGGCCAGAGAAGAGCAACGAGGCTGGAGAAGGGAGTGGAGCACAAGTGCTGTGGGGAGAGGCTGAGGGAGCTGGGAGTGTTTGTGCTGGAGAAGAGGAGGCTGAGAGGTGACCTCAGCACTGTCTGGAACTGCCTGAAGGGAAGTTGTGGCCAGGTGGGGGTTGGTCTCTTCTCCCAGGCACTCAGCAATAGGACAAGGGGGCACGGGGGGCTCAAGCTCTGCCAGGGGAAATTGAAGTTGGAGAGCAGAAAAAACTTCTTTGCAGAGAGAGTGCTCAGGCATTGGAATGGGCTGCCCAGAGAGGGGGTGGATTCTCCTCCATCCTTGGAGGTTTTTCAAGTGAGCTTGGCCGTGGCACTGAGTGCCATGATGTGGTAAAGGGACTGGAGTTGGCCCAAGGGTTGGACTTGATGATCTCGGAGGTCTTTTCCAACCCAATCCATTCTATGATTCCATGACCCTGAAGACCATCTGGTTCCAACCCCTGCCATGGGCAGGGCCACCTTTGTCTGGTGGCTGAAAAGGAGTAAATGAAATAAGGGAAATAGTGGAAAATCTTAACTATCCAATTGCAAGGGTGCACATACTGAGTAGTGGAAAATACTTCAAGTGGAAAAAGCTCTTTTTAGGTGCAGGAATAATTGTATGTTGCTTGAAGTACACGCCTAGAAGAGTTTAAGCAGTTATTAGAGAGTGTTGCCAGATGATATCGCTGCAGTCATGCATAGAGAGCAGCACTGCCCGTGCAGCACCACAGAATGTGTGAATGAGGCTAAAAATAAGCCCTGAGTGCTGTTCCCAAGTGCCACAGAGCACTGGGGGGATGATGGTGATTTCAGTAGTGCAAAACTGACTCCCAAAATCTGACTGCCATGTCACACAGGAGTTTGAAAGAGGTGATCAAATAGTTGCAGGCCTTCTTTGTTTGCTCCAGAGTTCAGGGGTTAGAAAATGGAGCAGAGAAACAAGAATCCATGAGAGAACAAACAGCTCTGTACGGGCACTACAGCAGGGTGAAAACACCAACCTGAGGTGTGAGGGCCAGGGGCTGACAGGAATCACAGAATCCCAGACCATTCTGAGCTGGAAGGGACCCACAAAGATCATCAAGTCCAACTCTTAAGTCAATGGCCCACACAGGGGATTGAACCCATGACCTGGGCATTATTGCAGCCAAGTTTTAACCAACTTAACTAAAAAGACACCATGCAAGGTTTTACAGATTTCATGTGGTACCAGGAAATCTGTGAGTGACATGTCTCTGAGTAGCTCCAACCAGTCTTTAGTCATCCTCAGATCAGCTCATTGAACTTGGAGCTGTTGTTGGTCTGTTTGTGCATCTTTTGTAAGAAGCAGTGATGGGTTCTGGTTGTGTGGAAACACTCTCTAGGGTTACAGCTCTTGGAGTAGACTTCAGTTGGTCCACCTTAGGTCCTAAAGCCACTTAAGCAGCCCAGAATACAAAGAAAACTATCTGCAAATTTGTTTTTATAGAAAAAAAGAGTTCTCAGAACCTTTGGCAAAAGGTGAGTGCCCAGAGCTGATTGACACAGGGCCAAAGGAACCTTTTTTTGTCCCCCACTTTTGGAAGACACTTTTTAATACTTCACCTGAAAGGATGTTGTAGCCAGGTGGGGGTTGGTCTCTTCTCCCAGGCACGCAGCAATAGGACAAGGGGGCACGGGGGGCTCAAGCTCTGCCAGGGGAAATTGAAGTTGGAGAGCAGAAAAAACTTCTTTGCAGAGAGAGTGCTGAGGGATTGGAATGGGCTGCCCAGAGAGGGGGTGGATTCCCCATCCCTGGAGGTTTTTCAAGTGAGCTTGGCCGTGGCACTGAGTGCCATGATGTGGTAAAGGGAGTGGAGTTGGCCCAAGGGTTGGACTTGATGATCCCAGAGGTCTCTTCCAACCCAACTGATTCTATGATTCTGTGATCAAGTTTCTCTCATGGCCTTGTACCCCAAACAGAATCTATTTTCTTTCTTGTAAGAAAGTGGTTGTTGATGGAGGGTTTGCCATTGCCACCTCCGCAGCAATTCCAGATTTTCAGGGTATATACTAAGTGGGAACTCACAGCAGTTTCTCTCTAATTCCATCTTCAGCATGACTTGGACCTTTTTGTAATCAGAAAGTCTTAAAAATCAATAAGCTACATTTTTTCTGTAGCAAATTCTTTGATTATCAGTTTCTTTAAGGTTATTCATACTTTGAGCCAGCTGCAACAACTGTCTGATTTGCAGGCACACTGAATTTCTGCTCCAGCAAGGGCTTAAGCTATTTAGGGAAACGAATGAACCACAAAGGTTTTTATTAAATGATGAATTTTGTGCAAATATAATGTTTTTCAAGAGTGACTGGCTTTCCTGTATCAAACTTCTTCACAGGGAGTTTTACAGCAATATGCAATGCCTCTGACAACTATAATTTTCTGGGAATAGCAGATGAAAGCATAAATAAATATTGATCTGGTGGAGCCTGAAGTAATCCCTGAGCAAAGCAACAATGCATTTCAAAACTAGCAGTGATTACTCCTGGACTCTGGTTTTCTCCTTCCAAGTCTGAAAATGTTGAGTCTTTATGGAGTCAGAGAAATAAATAAGAATACTGATTAAACATGAATTTTAATTTTTCACCTCTGCTGGTAAAGCTGTTTTGACTTGCTGTACTTCCAAGCTCTTGTGTTTGGGTTTTTCCACTAAGGTGTCTCCGTGTTTGCAGTTTGATTCCTGGAGTTACCTGCAAATAATCAGGAATGGGATCCACTGCCTGGACTGGACTGCATTGCCAGCTCCTGGAGGAGAGGGGCTTGCTTTGGCTTAGCTCCAGCATTGTGTGTGCAGTTCCAACTGACAGGGCTCTGGTTTTAAGACACTTTCATGTATTTCCACAGTGGGAAATCTCTGGGCTGAACGTGCTAAAGTGATGTTGGTAGCCTGGGGGGTGGAACAATGTCTTGAAACTACTGTGAGCACCTCTGTGAGCACAGGTTAAAAAAGAAGATATTTTTATCACTTGTAGTAATTAGATTCCCTGGCACTTCTGTCAAGTGGGTTAGGCGCTTTTTTTTGTTGTGGTTTTTTTTTTGGCCAGATTTCAATTCAATTCTTGATGTGTCACCTCCCTAGCTTAGCTTTGCCTCTCAAAGAAGTTGTGTTGTCCTTTAATTTTTGGCAGGAACAGCTGCACAGTGTTCACAGTAAAACTGGGAGATTCAAAGAATTGCTTTTTGGCTGTTAATGGCATGATGTGCACTCAGTTTGGGTATCAACCTCTTACATTCCCCAGTGCCTTGAGAAAATGGGAGAGGAGCTGCTGTTCAATATCTGTCCTGAAGCTCCGGGAGGGCTGTCCCTAGTGTGTCCCTGCTGTGTCCCTGTCATGTCCCTGCATAGAATCATAGAATGGATTGGGTTGGAAAAGACCTCCGAGATCATCAAGTCCAACCCTTGGGCCAACTCCAGTCCCTTTACCAGATCATGGCACTCAGTGCCACGGCCAAGCTCACTTGAAAAACCTCCAGGGATGGGGAATCCACCCCCTCTCTGGGCAGCCCATTCCAATCCCTCAGCACTCTCTCTTCAAAGAAGTTTTTTCTGCTCTCCAACTTCAATTTCCCCTGGCAGAGCTTGAGCCNCTTCTTGGCCACCTGAGCATGGCTGTCCCAGCCAGGGAGCCCCTTCCCTGGGCACTGAGAGGAGCTGTTTGACAAGGCTGGTTGCCTGGCAAGCTGCATCTCACCAAATGTGCTCCACGCAGTCTTAAGGCTCTGCTTACTTCAAATCATCTACAGAAGGAGTTTGAACAGTTTCTTTGTTGAAAATGTAATCCTGTCGTTAGATTTGTGACCCAGAGAGACACCTACTTGTTTGTCTTGACATAATTATTGGAAGACATGTTTGTTTTCATCTCCAAAAGTAATGGAGTAAAGTTTCCACGTGCCCTGGTTCATGCATATATTTATTAAGTAAACATTTCTCATTCAAAATATTTGATTCTAGGGTAAATTATGTTATCAGTTTGGAGTTATCAGACCTGAGTGCTGCTACAAAATAAGTATAAATGGCAACAAGTGTAATAGCTGCTGTGTGCATTATTATTTGGACTTTTCTGGAATTAGGCAATTTTTAATGCTTCAGCTTTATTGGAAACTGTGTTGAATTTCATTCTTTGAAGGTGTACTGTGTTTTATTTTTTTGATACTCACTTTCAGGTTTCCTGTTGGGGAGTAATGCAGAAGAGATGAGCTTAATTTTATTAATTGTGCAATAAAACCATTTGGATCTAAATAAAGCCAGATGTGTTAAGTGGCTGGACTGCTTTTCAATTTGACCTTTCGTTCATTATATTCAGACCTCATTTCTATTTCCCAAATGTCAACTCATTTTTCCTTTATTCTCACTAGGTCTTGCATGCTGTGGCACCAAGATTGTGCACCCTGCACTATGGTCATGGTAAGCCCTGGTTCATATTTTTATATTCCCTGTATTTTGTGTGCTGTTTTATGAGTCAGTCAATTGAGATGATCAGAAAAACATGGACATGAGTTGAGTCTCTGTGTTTCCTGCTGAACTGGTGGCAGATCCCCAATTGTGTACAACATCCAGTGCAAAGTGAGTTTGCAGAATCTGTGAAGGACCTGGGAATGGCCTCAGAATCTCAGTGGTTGTGTCACAAACTGCAGACAGCCCAGGACAGGACCGTTTTTGTAGTTCTAAGTGATGCAGTGGCACCTGAATTGAGGACAGGAACCCAAATGAGGAGATACACAGACTACCACAGAGGGCTCAGTGTGGGGTCCAGTGAATCCCATTTGATGCAGGCTCCATGTCTTCAGGCTCTTTATCTATGCTAAGTAGTTCTCCAGGGCTGCCAACTTTCTGGCACTTCTTAAAATAACTCAGTTAAAAATATTCCATAAACTCATTTTGTATAGGCAGAATAAGCCCCTGTGCTCCTCTGAAGCAGCACATCCTTCTTCTTTTTCCCTTCTCCTCCAAATATTAACAAATTACCACTGTTATTATGGTATGAGAGTAAACCAGCTTTTGGAATTAAGCCTCACATTTAGCAAATGGTTTCCTACTATGTTCTTCTCTTTTTTTGGGCAGTTAAGTGGAAAACACCTTCTGTAATTCTGGGTTTACTGATACATGTATTTAAATCAATTATTTTTTCCTTTTTCCTGGAAGTAGCTGGAATCCTCATGTGGTTCCACTGCTTTTCCCTCTTCTTTTTCTTTTGTTCAGTTTTTTTTTCTTTCTCCCAATTTCTCCCTTACCTGTCAAAGGATGTTTGAGCTGCTCAGTGACCTCTCCCTCCGAGACCAGAAGCTGATAAAGTTTTCCCTGAGTGATGGGATTAGGGATGGCAGAGGAGTGGCCAAGGCTTTAAGGGACAGTCTTTCCATGTTCCCCAGTTCCCCCACGTTCAGTGAAACATTGAAAATGTTTCTTAAGGAGCTCTCAGGGGGCTCAGCATTCCCGGGGTATTGCTGAGAGTCCATCCACGTGCTGCTGCTTCCTGAGTAAGGATGTTCAATCCCAGGGTACCAACTGGCATTTTAATCATCATTGCCACTTCCCAGTGAGCCCCCTGTGGTTTGCAGGGTCTGAACAGCCCCCGGTGAAGGTTCCTGGGCATCTCTTTGCAATCCCTTTGCATTTAATTACTCATCACTCTGGAGTAAGAGTTGATACAAGAGCAAAAGCTGAACATCTCTCAGGTCTTTTAATGCAGCTTTTCCATGGAAAGCACGAGGTTTTTCCACAGTCTCCTGTAGAACACAGTGATATTTGGAGCAGTTCTGCTGGTGCTTGCTGGAGGTTTGGAAAGGCTGTGAGGACCTGAGCATGGACTCTGCAAGTTTAATTAATCTGAGAGCCCCAGAGAGACAGTTAATGGCTCCATTAATAATTTCACTTTCTTGTGTTCTCAGTTTTAATATATTGGACCAATATTTTCTGCTCTGAGGTGTGACAAAAGTGCCTTTCATTCCAGCAGGAGTTCTTTGCAAGCTTTGTGGATGTTCTCTGAAGCAAAGGTTCATAATTTTCCTTAACACAGTTACTGCACAGGGCCCCAAGCTTGGCATTGTTTAGCTAAAATATTTTTCACAACAAATCCAAGGAACTGCTGTCATCTCAAGGGCTTATATTTAAGGTTTACTAATGCAAATTGTTTTTGAGTCAGGCAAGCCTGACTGTATTCTTGTCTGTCTTACTTTTGCAAACACGCTTTAGCAAAGCTGGCAAAAAACCCAGATGAATTGAACTATAACTTTTTCTGATCTTGATGGGAATACTCATTTTATGATGTCCAATTTTTCTTTAATGGCTTTGAGAGGCAGAAAATTATGATTAAAACAGAACATTAAAGATTCTGCACACGAAATACTTTGTGAAAGGGAATTCCGAATCGAGTCCCCAAAATCTTCAGAGATAAAATTGATTGGGGCTTCCTTTGTTTCTACTTTATACTCAGAAAAATAAATTTGGGTGAAGTAGCAAGCAGAGGGATCAGTAACAACTATTGGTACAACTGGTTTTAAAAAAGAAAATCAAATTACAGTTCATATTTTTGAAGAAGCTGCAGCAGAACTTTTGTGTTTGTGCTCTGTTGGCAAAGAGTTCTGTCCTGTAGAAAGAACTGGTGCAAACCTAAATGGCTTTTCATTGAGATTCAGAGGTAAGTTGTGCATCCAGTTGCATAAACACACAGTTGAGCTTCTGTTATCTGACAAGGAGTGTCGACCTGCTGGAAGGCAGGAGGGCTCTGTAGAGGGATCTGGAGAGACTGGAGAGATGGGCTGATTGCAATGGGATGGAGTTCAACAAGGCCAAGTGCAGGTCCTGCCCTTTGGCCACCCCAAGCCCTGCAGCGCTCCAGGCTGGGCACAGAGTGGCTGGAGAGCAGCCAGGCAGAAAGGGACCTGGGGGGACTGAGGGACAGGAAGCTCAACAGGAGCCAAGAGTGTGCCCAGGTGGCCAAGAAGGCCAATGGGCTCCTGGCCTGGATCCAAAGTAACGTGGCCAGCAGGCCCAGGGCAGTGAGCCTTCCCCTGGACTCTGCCTTGGGGAGGCCACACCTTGAGTGTTGTGTTGAGTTCTGGGCCCCTGAGTTGAGGCAAGAGATTGAGGGGCTGGAGCGGGGCCAGAGAAGAGCAACGAGGCTGGAGAAGGGAGTGGAGCACAAGTGCTGTGGGGAGAGGCTGAGGGAGCTGGGGGTGTTTGTGCTGGAGAAGAGGAGGCTCAGAGGTGACCTCAGCACTGTCTGGAACTGCCTGAAGGGAAGTTGTGGCCAGCTGGGGGTTGGTCTCTTCTCCCAGGCACTCAGCAATAGGACAAGGGGGCACGGGGGGCTCAAGCTCTGCCAGGGGAAATTGAAGTTGGAGAGCAGAAAAAACTTCTTTGCAGAGAGAGTGCTCAGGCATTGGAATGGGCTGCCCAGAGAGGGGGTGGATTCCCCATCCCTGGAGGTTTTTAAGGTGAGCTTGGCCGTGGCACTGAGTGCCATGATCTGGTAAAGGGACTGGAGTTGGCCCAAGGGTTGGACTTGATGATCTCAGAGGTCTTTTCCAACCCAATCCATTCTTTGATTCTGTGATTCTGTGATATGTTCACTCTGGATGACTCTGAACTTTTCAAAACAGTTTTGTCAGTTTGCAGCTTGTGATGTGCTTTAAACCCACTGAGCTTTCCCTGGGAAGTGCCCAGGTTGTTCTGAGCTCCCCCTGGCACGTGGACTGAGCCTGGCATCATTATTCACCTCCTGATGGATGGCTTATCTGATTAGTGTGGTTTGGAGATTGCAATTGCTTTGACATGTCATCTTGTGTCTGCTGTAGTGTAATTTTTCTTGGAATTCTCTTGAAGGATGCAGTTTATGTTGCTGAGTGCAGTGGGAATCAGCCCTGCTGAGCACAGGGAGCGGCTCCTCCACTGCATGTGGCCCTTGCTGTGTTCCTTCCTTCCACCCCAGCAAAGTCTCTTGTGGCAAGATGGGGTCTAGAATCCACCTTTTGAAAGATGCTGGGTATAAATAAGAGTTGTCTAACTTTGCAGAGATGGGGCCTTTGATTGCAGGTGTTCCTAATTAGATTAATTTATGGCGTAGCTCAAGCCGATGGAGCAGGCATGGAAAACTGACTGAGAGCTTATCAAATTAGTGAAGTGGAGCAATTAATCAGACAGACCTTAACTGTTTGGTTTCTTTTTTTAATTATCATCCTGAGCAATGTGCTTTCAGCTTCCATTAAGGAAGGCATTTAATGCAAAGCTGTGCTTGGTGAGACACTTCCCTTGTTGTCTCCTGGTGACGTTCCTGTCTCGAGAGGTGTCTGCAGTGGTCGTGCCCAGTGCCACAAACCTGCTACTGCCCCAAGGCACGCAGCAGTGTCCTGGAAAGAAGAGCAGGATAATTAGGGAAAAGGGTTCATCATTCCCTGTGGAAGCATCTGGGCTCTGCCCTGAATTCCTGTATCCAGACGATGCCCTCCTGCCTGACAGCTCCCTCCTGTTGGCACCGTTACACCAACAGTTCTAAATGGCATCAATTCTCAACAAAGACAGCACTTCACACTCAATGATGAGCTCAATACTGGGCTAAGTCAGGAAAAAAATAAGTTTGGGTTTTATTATTCAAAAGTTTTTCTATTCTGAACAATTGACTGATTGAACTCTCCTGTAATTATTTATTATTATTATTATGGCCTGAGGACAGCACCCTTGCAGTGTATTGTCCTCTGCAGGACTAACAGTGTGTAAGGTGGGCATGGTAATTATTTAATTAGTATTATGAACTAAGAACCTGCAGTGTATTATTCTCTCCAGGACTAACAGAGTGCAAGGTGGGCATGGTAATTATTTAATTAATATTATAGCCTGAGAACAGCACCCCTGCAGTGTATTGTCCTCTGCAGGACTAACAGTGTGTAAGGTGGGCATGGTAATTATTTAATTAATATTATAGCCTGAGAACAGCACCCCTGCAGTGTATTGTTCTCTCCAGGACTATCACTGTGTGAGGTGGACATGGGATTTGACCTCAACAATAACTTGTCAGTTGAAGTGTTCAGTAGGCAGCTCTTGCAAAACTTCTGGTTGCAATATGGTAACAAGTACCCATTGAATTGTTTAAAAACACCTTAAAGTGATGCTCTTGGGAAGTTCTTTTCATTTCTAAGCAAGTTCATTCCATGTGGGGAGTGCTGGGCATATTGATACAAATTTTTCTTCTTTCTGAATCCATTTGTAAATGATCCGGTGTTTTTACATCGACTTTTCCTGCCTTTTGCTGCAGGAAAAATGAAGATTCCATCATTTTGCACAAAGAATACTTTCTGCTTGTCTCATTTCACAGTAAATCATAGAATCATAGAATCGATCGGGTTGGAAAAGACCTCCGAGATCATCAAGTCCAACCCTTGGGCCAACTCCAGTCCATTAAC
>VWZD01011778.1:367527-385080 GCA_013396695.1 Sakesphorus luctuosus
TGATGGACTCAATCCCCTCATCTAAATCATCACTAAAGATGTTAAATAGGACTGGACCCAACACAGATCCCTGGGGAACACCACTGGTGACCAGCCGCCCTCTGGTAGTTGTCAGGTTTGGCCCTGACAAGTTGGACTGAGGCCCATAACTTTGACATGGAATCTGGAGCAGTGATCTCTCTCCACACACAACCTTCCCAATTACCTTTCCCTTCTCTTCAAGAAATCAAATTATTTCCTTTCCTACCCTCCCAATGAATCTTAGAGCATGTCAGGAGTTGGGCAGGGATGAGAGTTAACACTTCTTCCTCCAAAGCTGAAGGAAGATGATCTGATGAGAATGAGACCTTCCTTAGGATCTTTCTAAATACCCAATTGCCTCTTGTGCAGAGGTTAAATATAAGTTTCTTTTAAATGTTGAAGATCATTCCTTGTATCTTCCTTTAGAAAGTACCCAATGAACATTCTAGCATGTGAATTTCGGGCATTTATATTTAGGAATTTTATCACAACTTAAAATGCTGCTGTAAAACTGGTTTCTCCTCTTTATAAGTTCTCAGCCATTTTATCTTAAATATCCAGAAGTGAAAATCTTAACCAGGGTTATCAGCTTGGGCCAAGCTTTGAAATCCCTTTTAAACATTTGGGGTGATATTTTCATGCCATTAACAAGGAATACTTCAAAACACAAAATATCCAGTGCTTAAGAGTTCTTTTGAAAACCATAGAATCCTTGAACAGCTGAAGATTAAGAGGGATCTGGGGAACTATTTTAGGATTTTGGTGGATTGATCATCATGTTTGCCTTCAGAAGATGAAGGATAGATCTAAAACCTGATGCATGAGACGTGTAAGCTGCATTTTCTTTTACATCTCTGGAAAAGGGAACCTCTCATTTATCTGATGAATTTCTGACTCTTGCCTTGATTTTTAAATCACTGAAAATAAGTTACAACTCCAATTTTAAGCAATATGGACAACTGCCAAAAAGAAGCCTGTAAATAGGAGTAATCAACACCCATCTCCAAGGTTGCCTTTTCCTGCTTGTTTCAATACAGAATTGCTATACCTGAAAGCATGTGAAAATATTGTAGACAACATATATGTGCTTTCAACATGCTTGGATTTGATCAGATAAGCCTTGGGTAGGCTGGAAGACTCTCCTAAGCATCATCCCAATTACTCTGGCAGAAATATAAACCTGAGAACCTCTCCACGTTTTCATTTGGTGTCTGAACAAGTGTCAGATCCTGGATGTGGCTGATAAACGGATCAATAGCCAGGAAGGAATGATGGATGACTTGTAAAGCTAAGCATGGCTCCTGAGCAGCTTGTGCTTGTACACAGTCCTCAGGTACAGACCTCGAGGGGGGGATTTTGCATTGTGGAGGCTTGAATGAGTTGATTCTTTTATCACTCTGTCAGACATAAGCTGACTGTATTTCACCCTAAAATACTGTCTTTGTAGCAGTATGTCTGTTTCTTGTGGTGTGGTGTCAAGGTCTAAACCCACTAACCCACTAACAAGGCAGGACTTAGTTCACAGATCATAAATATTAGTGCTGGTGAGTTGGAAGTGCTGTTATTTCATTCATAGGCTTGGGGGGGTCTCAGTTTATTGTGTCACTTTCTGGAAAATAAGCAGCATTTCTCAAGTGTCAGGAGAGAGCAGGTCCCACTCTCTGGGAGACTGCACACAGCAGGAATCCTGACAGCACAGGTTCAGGAGCTGGCACCAGATGTCACTGAACAAGTGGGACACAAGATCAGAAACATCTATTTGTTGTGTGTTTGTGATCAGTTTATTGCCGGTGCTGTCGGTGTGTGCTTGGAGCTGTGTCCAAGGGAGCAGCAGAACTCAGAGCTGTGTCCAAGGGAGCAGCAGAACTCAGAGCTGCAGTCCCAGGGAGCAGCAGAACTCAGAGCTGTGTCCAGGGGAGCAGCAGAACTCAGAGCTGCAGTCCCAGGGAGCAGCAGAACCCCGAGCTGAGCGGCATGAGGAGCAAATCAGGCCCAGAACAGCTCCCAGCAGGTTTGGGAGAGGCAGATGGGAAGTGGTCTCTGAGCAAGTGCTGGTGCAGGCCCAGCCCAGGGCTCTGGCAGCTCAGACCATACCGATTCTGCACAGGTCGGGGCTCTCTCCTAGCTGGGAACCAACACAGGGCTTATCTGGAGAACAGGCAGCCCTCCTGCACATGGTTAAGTGCTCTGAAACTCAGATCTCTGCTAGTCCTTCCCCACGGCCATCTGAAGCAGCTCTCACTGACTGCTATTCCACAGGGCACTGCAGCCTTCCCTTTGATGAGACTCATCAGGAATTGGAAACTACTTCTGCCTTTTGAGGTTTTTTGCCAATGATGTAATAAAATGTGTAAAGTATCAGCTTGAAAAAAGACACTTGAGAGCCATAGGAATAGGGAGAGAACTCATTTTCTGCATTAATAATTATATTTATGCCTTTCAGTTCATTTCATTGACTCTGTGTTCCACTGATGGCAATGTTCTTCCATTCCAAGAGGAGAAGAGGTGATACATTAATGGTAGTCAGGAGTTATAATCCTTCTGTTTTATTTCCTATAGGATATATGCCATTTTTTGCCATTTTTACAGTGTTTATTATAAATTAGGGATAACTAATTATTACCTCTCACAGTAGCTTGTGTGTCACATAAAGGATGTATTTTGTCCAGGATGCTTAATCAAGGTCATTGTTATTTTTGGTTTGGCAGTTGGTCTTTTCCCTTCCCCATGAAGTATCTTGTTTTTCTTTGAGAACCTTCATGCTGTGGATGAAAAGCTGTATCCACTAATTAGAAGGTGGAATAAAATTGCCTTTTATAATATCTGAGGTTCACGGCATCAATACATCTATTTCTATTTTTTTTTCAACTTACTGTTTTCTATCAAGAATACTTTTACATTTGCCTAAACACTGCATCAATATTTCCAGCAAAATAATTCTTTTCCTCAGATTTCCTTTTTAATAACACACAGCCTCTTTGAACTCCCCAGACCTCACCATCTGTTACTCAATTTTCACTCCATAAAATTTTGCTGGCATCTGTTTAATCAAAAATATTTTTATGGTCATGGAGAAATTTCGTTCAGACTTGGTATTATACTGTTCCTATATGCCAAATAGAAAATATGAGCGTAATGAACAGCAACTTGTGGGAGAGGAGAAGATTAGAATAAGTCTGTTGGCTCTCAGGGCAGCGCTGGGGCTGGGGGTGATGGTCCTGTCTCTGCAGAGCTCAGGGTTCCCACAGGTCGCTGCCATGGACAGCCTGGCACAGCTTTGCCCACCTTGGCCAGGTCTGGCTGTTCCCCTTGGCTGAGTTTGGGAGCAGCTGCCAGGCTTAGATTTGGAAAGCCAGGACTAAGTCCGTCAGGTTTCCCAAGCCTGTCTTGGTTTCTGTGCCCTGCTGTTCCACCCCTTCACCCCTCTCTCCAGAGGAGGTAACTCACCCCCAGGAGCTCTCCATGCCTGGAAGCTCCTCCTGCCCAGTGAGGACACCTGTGTGCCACTCAGGGAGAAACCCAGGAAGAGGAGGCAGATGCTCCTCTTGGCTCCAGCTCCTGTGCCCCGGGGCTGGTGCTCTCTCTGCTTTCATTGTTTCCCATCGTGCTGAGGTTTGTGGGCTCTGCCAGAGTCCCTGGGATAGATGGAAGGAGCATTAATAGAAACAACTTCTTTTTAGTCTGATTTTTAGAGAAATGAGCCATATGCAGTTTCTGTCTATCTATCAATCTGTTTATTTGGTTATCTGTCACGCTTAATTAGGAGATTTTCATCAGAGCTGTGCTCTGACAGACCCTTCCCCTTTCCCATATGGCATTAAGAATTATCATATTTTCAAAGCAATAATTTATAACATTTGATAACCAGGTAAACGCAGAATTTTTTTCATCGAGCCTCTTGATTATCATAATTATTTTATCAGCTACATGGATTTATTAAGGCATGCTGTGTTGTACCATATAGTCTTGCTTTTGGAGGAGTATCAGTGTTGTGGCTTTGCAGTTGTTTATTTTCTCTGTTGCTGTTTGGGTTGGTGTTCAGGCAAACCTTCACTGCCAGAATGATTTAGCTGTTTACTGCAGATTTATTTTGTTTTGCATGGAAACGGAATTGATATTTACGACAGAGTAATAAATTTAGAATAGTGGTTTTTAATTGAATCTGCAGCAGAATATGCTGATTGACTTGAATTTAATGATGAGCAGCAATGCTTTTCAAATTTTTCATGCAAATCCCATTACCTGCAGATGTCGGATTTACTAAATTGAAATTATCTTCTATTTTAAAACAATATTTTGGTCCCTTTCCTGAAGAAGACAGTCAAGTTGTTGTCAATTTTACTGATTAGGTAGACAAAATCAATTGAAATGAAACATGAGTATCATTTTGGAAAGCTTAGACCCTTTCACTACTCCTTTGTTCTCCAAGACACTATTTATCTACCTCTAAGTTTGCTTTATTCAGAGAGATTTATTAAGATATGCATGAAAGAAAAAACATCTGGAAGCACTCTCTGGTTTGTTTAAAACCTTGAGTTTATTTGGAAGGAAAACTTTTCAGCTGATCTTTCCAAAGCCTTGAGAGCAAAGTGAAAGCAAAGCCCAAATGCCAATGTTTATTTCGCTGGGATTTTCTGATGGCAAATTACAAGGGGGGAGTTTGTTTTCTGGCTATTTTGCAGCTTGTTGATGGTAATGAACACGCTGTGTAAGTTTAAACTCATAACCTGAAGAGGATTTGGCTGGATGTTAAAAACTGAACATGTTCTTTGTTTTGTGGCTGACAAAATTAGATCTCAGTCGTCTTTAGAATCACAGAATCATAAAATCGACTGGGTTGGAAAAGACCTCCGAGATCATCAAGTCCAACCCTTGGGCCAACTCCAGTCCCTTTACCAGATCATGGCACTCAGTGCCACGGCCAAGCTCACTTGAAAAACCTCCAGGGATGGGGAATCCACCCCCTCTCTGGGCAGCCCATTCCAATGCCTCAGCACTCTCTCTGCAAAGAAGTTTTTTCTGCTCTCCAACTTCAATTTCCCCTGGCAGAGCTTGAGCCCCCCGTGCCCCCTTGTCCTATTGCTGAGTGCCTGGGAGAAGAGACCAACCCCCAGCTGGCCACAACTTCCCTTCAGGCACTTCCAGACAGTGCTGAGGTCACCTCTCAGCCTCCTCTTCTCCAGCACAAACACCCCCAGCTCCCTCAGCCTCTCCCCACAGCACTTGTGCTCCACTCCCTTCTCCAGCCTCCTTGCTCTTCTCTGGCCCCGCTCCAGCCCCTCAATCTCTTGCCTCAACTCAGGGGCCCAGAACTCAACACAACACTCAAGGTGTGGCCTCCCCAAGGCAGAGTCCAGGGGAAGGCTCACTGCCCTGGGCCTGCTGGCCACACTACTTTGGATCCAGGCCAGGATCCCATTGGCCTTCTTGGCCACCTGGGCACACTCTTGGCTCCTGTTGAGCTTCCTGTCAATCAGTGTCTTTGCTCACAGTGAGATGAGCAGAGAAGCAAAGCAGCTTGTCTCGGGATTATCTGTGTGTGCTGCTCTTCAGAAAACATGAACTGTAAGAATTGGGATTGATTTGGGGTATTTGTGTGGAGGTGAAGGTTTGGCAGGACTGGCAATGCCAAGGCTGTGCTGCAGCAGTGCTTGGTGAGCTCTGAGGAGCAGGGACAGTCCTGGGGTGTGGGGGCACCTGCCAACCCCAGCCAGGCACTGCTCTGGGTAAGGGACACACCTTCCCCTGATGGTGTTTGTGCTCCACTCTGTCTTTTGCTGACATTTCAAACAAAACAAGCTAAACTGAACCATGGCAAGAAAATCTCCTGGGCATAAGGCACAGGCTTAGGCTTTCCATGGAGGAGGATCCAGAAAAAGAGCATTTGACAGTGTCTGACTCCTGTGCCCAGCACAGGCCGTGGGGAGGGCCCTGAAATATCTTTCCAATGACAAACTGCAGGAGCGTTCCCAGGTACAGCTGATCACTCTGAGCCTCAGCAGATGCTGCTGCTGCTGCCAGAGCCACACAGGGAGAGCTCAGAGTGTGCTGCATTGCAGGGGCACCGAGGGGCAGGTCATGCTATTCCCACTCTAATTTCACCCAAATTCTTCCCTTGTTCTCTTGTAATCCAGCCCCTGGCTTTTCTGTTGAAGGTCACAGAGGGATCCAGGGGACAGATGGACCAGGCTGGTGACTTTCACCTGGTGCAGTAGTTCTGGGCCCCTGAGTTGAGGCAAGAGATTGAGGGGCTGGAGCGGGGCCAGAGAAGAGCAACGAGGCTGGAGAAGGGAGTGGAGCACAAGTGCTGTGGGGAGAGGCTGAGGGAGCTGGGGGTGTTTGTGCTGGAGAAGAGGAGGCTGAGAGGTGACCTCAGCACTGTCTGGAACTGCCTGAAGGGAAGTTGTGGCCAGGTGGGGGTTGGTCTCTTCTCCCAGGCACTCAGCAATAGGACAAGGGGGCATGGGGGGCTCAAGCTCTGCCAGGGGAAATTGAAGTTGGAGATCAGGTAGAAATTCTTTGCAGAGAGAGTGCTCAGGCATTGGAATGGGCTGCCCAGAGAGGGGGTGGATTCCCCATCCCTGGAGGTTTTTAACCTGAGCTTGGCCGTGGCACTGAGTGCCATGATCTGGTAAAGGGACTGGAGTTGGCCCAAGGGTTGGACTTGATGATCTTGGAGGTCTTTTCCAACCCAATTGATTTTATGATACAATTCTAAAATGGAGTAAGAATCCTATGGAAAAAAGCGGCTGGTTTGGGGATAGTTTTTTTGTTTATTTGTTTGGTTGGTTTTGGGGTTTTTTGTGGTGTTTGGTTGGAGATTTTTGGTTTGTTGAGGTTTGATTTGTTTGGCAGTGGAAGCAGCTGTGCTGTAGAAACCTTTAGAGCGCCAAGTACTGCAGCAATCCATAGGCAGGAGAGGTCCAAGAAGGATCAAATCCTTCTTCCCATACCTTGTGTCCTCAGGGACAGATACTGGCACAAGGAGTTTGTTCAGTGTTCTGTGCCCAGGCTCTTAAAGGGTGTTTTAAGACAAGGTCCCTGTTATAGAGGACTTCTTGACATGGTTTGAGGTAGCAATACATGGAATGTCACCAACTCTTGCCCTAGAGATGAAGCATTTCCAAAATGAAGCTTTGCCAGCCGAGAAGAATAAGCAGACAGGGGCAAATCAGCATGTTTTGATAATCAACAATTTGATTTATTTTAGAATAGCTTGAAGGAGATGGTAAACAAACAGAAGGAACACCATAATCCTGGAATCCTGACTGTAAAAGCTTCTAGCTTAGGAAGATAAATTCCGGTTTCCTTCGGAAGACAGGCTGGCACAATGAAAGGATAAGTTATACTGTGAATTAAAACCTAATTAGAAATTAGAATTAAAGTGGAGGAATTAAATGGCCTATTACTAATGCTGCAAAAGTGCTTCTAAGATGCCCTGGGGATCAAGACTTTATTGGTGATTTGTTAGTGAATTCCTAAAGTTAAGAAAAAACTTCAAGTTTCATTGGGAGTCTCTTCCTGGCACTACAGAATTTTCCCTGAAAAAGTGTATTTTCAAGGTCTTTATTTTCAGATACTCAAAACAGACAAGTTTGATTACTGTTTCTATAACTTAATTCATTATTCCTGCTTTTAATTTTGGCCATTTTTAAAATATGAACCCTGTGTTTTGTATTTGTGTAACCCATTTGTTTATTAAAGTTTATCTCCCCTCATATTTTCTTAATTAAGGGCCTGATTTAGACTCAGGGAGTTTGGGGTTAAAAGGATCTGCTTCCCATGGTATCCATTCAGTGAAGGAGTATATTCAGTGCCACACAGCAATGCAAGAAGTAAATTGCTGTAAGAAATTGTTTCCTGGGTGCCCTTGTCACTAAAATATGATTTTTTAATTTTTTTATTTTTGATTCTTGCTTTGCCAAGGCATCAGTGTAATTTGGCTTGAACTTCATTAGGCAGAGGGAGAGATTCCACCTTGCTGATGGAGAGATTCCACCTTGCTGAAATAGTGAAATTTTGACCCTGCTCTGCACAGATGTTTCTGTGACACGTCTGTGCCCAAAGGTGGCACTCTGGGACTTCTTAGGAGGCTCTTGGATCTGTTGGTTTGTTGTTTTTGCGGTTTTTTGTTTTTTTTTTTAAGAAACCAATGGTAATATGTTGTCAAAAATATATTTTCTTCTCTACTGAAGTTTAAAGACAAAACTTTTGTCTTGATTTCCACACTCCGTGGCTTTGCCGAGTTTTAGGAGGGTCTCCAAATAACACTCAACATAAGAATTGTTGGAGCAAGTGCAGAGGAGACCATGAGGTTGATAAGGGGACTGGAGCACCTCCCCTATGGAGATGGGCTGGAAAAGTTTTCTCTAGAAAGGAGAATCACAGAATGGATTGGGTTGGAAAAGACCTCCGAGATCATCAAGTCCAACCCTTGGGCCAACTCCAGTCCCTTTACCAGATCATGGCACTCAGTGCCACGGCCAAGCTCACTTGAAAAACCTCCAGGGATGGGGAATCCACCCCCTCTCTGGGCAGCCCATTCCAATGCCTGAGCACTCTCTCTGCAAAGAATTTGTTTCTGCTCTCCCACTTAAGAAGGTTGTGTAGAGACCTCACAGCACCTTCCAGTATCTGAAGGGGCCACAGGGAAACTGGAGAGGGACCGACTGTTCAGCAGGAACTGGAGTGACAGGACAAGGAGCAGTGAGTGCAGACTGACAGGAGATTTATATGGGATATTAGGAAGGAATCCTTCCCTGGCAGGGGGGGCAGGCCCTGGCACAGGTTGCCCAGAGAAGCTGTGGCTGCCCCATCCCTGGAAGTGTTCAAGGCCAGGCTGGATGGACTTGGAGCACCCTGGGCTGGTGGGAGGTGTCCCTGCTCATGGCAGGGGTTGGAATGAGATGTGCTTTAAGGTCCCTTCCAACCCAAGCCATTCTGGAATTCCATGATTCTGGGTGGGAGGAGGAGCTGGGACTATGGCTGTTTCCTGGGCTGTGTCCTGATTTCCAGAAGGAGCTCCTTGACTGCAGCTTTCCATAAACTTTCCAAGCTTGTAGCCTGGAGCCACATGTCACATTTTGTGAATTGTTTGGGATTTTTTAAGGCCATTCTCCTACTGAAACTCACCTTTACAACCCAGTTCTCTTCATTACACTGATTTTCCTGATTTCCACCGTTCTTTGCAAGGGAAAACCCAAGCCAGGTTCCAAGTGGAAGTACCCTGTTCCCTCCTGAGCCCACTCCCATGCGCTGCTGGGGGAGATTCACAGGGAAGTTCCCACCCTCCTGCAGTCGATATTTCTGCATTTCCCCCCTCATTCTCTGCTTTATAAATCATTGAAGGTCCCAGCTCAGGTGTCAGTGGGGTGGAGGACCCAGACTGGAGACCCACAGGGCAGTGCCATCTCCTCATGGAATAAATCAGGCACAACTCTCTTGTCACACATTGTAACTCTGGAGGATTAAAACATTTGGAGAATAAAAGGATGTGGAAGTAGAATTTAGAAATTACTTTATTTTTCAGTTAGTTTGCCTAAAACTGGCCCACTGACCCTGTGTTGTGTTTGCTGTGTTGGTCTGTTGGGGCTTGAAGAACCACATGAGAAACTCTGTAGAAAAAAACTTGGAGAGAGGATAAAGAAGATAAATGATTTAAAGTAATTATTGATTTTGAGCTCATGTCAGTCTATTTTTAAAATAGAGAAGTTTGCAGAATGGTCTCACATCTCTCTGATTAATTTTCCACCCCAACTTTGACCACAACATTTTTTTCAGGTTTAACACAAATCAATGTCTAGTTTTAAATCCAATAATTATTTTCAGATGAACTTTTCTTGAAAGATATTTTCAATTTTTGTTGTATGGCTGATTTTAAAACTTTGTGTTAAAAGTGAAGTTAAAAATATATGCAAAAATATTAAAGTGTCCTTTTTCCTTATGAAGTTAATGGAAGGTATTCACTTTACTCTTAGCTATGGGAGAGAATGGGAACGGTTTTATTTTTTTCTATAAGTAGTAACTTCATGGGATTATAATGTCATATTTCTTGATAATACATAAGTGCTTTTACTCCTACGTGTACCTTCACAAAATGTAAATTTAGTGAGTCACACTCAAAGTACAAAAGCACTGGGAGTTTGAAAGATTATTTTGCTTTATGCAGCAGAAACCATTATTTGGTATCAAGCCCCAAAACTTTTAAATCATCAAAGTTCCAGAAGTATTGCTATAATTATAGTAAATACTGTGAATAAGCTACTCAGTTGATATCTAAATTTAGTTTATGAGGAGAATTAATAGACACTTTTGTTTTACATTTGTAGAATAACTTTAATTAGAAGCAATTAAATAAAATTACATTACTGCAAAGTAAATTGCTGCTTTCCAAATTTCTTTAAATCTACTTACATGCCATTAGTATGTGAAAGCTTACTGCAATTAAAGTTTGCCTTGTTTATATTCTATTGGAAGAGCTGGAAATGAATTCAAGGACTTCAAGTTCCTTTCCATGTGGAAGGGTTTTAAGGGATTGCAGGCTCAGACTCCTCTTAATTTTCCCCAGAGCATTTGTTGCTGCCCTGTTCAAGCCAGGAGGCAGAGCTGAAGGACAACTGAGAAAGCTCTGTCTCTAAATTCATAATCATGCTCATGGTGTTGGTATTGTCTTGATGTTTTATGAACTTGATATTTCAATTTAAGGAGCCATCTGCCCCAAAAAAGGCTCCTGGAAATGCATGCCCGGGACAGGTTTCTGCTGAAAATTTTAGAGCTCAGTTATAACAGTGACTGTGTTATGTCCCACTTCGGATTTCTCCCTTTTACACCAATATTTTAGCAGCTTTCTTTGGGCATTAATATTTGCTGGGAAAGTGCAGGGCCAAAGTAGCCCCTGTGAAGTGTCTTTGAAGGGCAGTTTAGAATCACAGAATCATAGAATGGATTGGGTTGGAAAAGACCTCCGAGATCATCAAGTCCAACCCTTGGGCCAACTCCAGTCCCTTTACCACATCATGGCACTCAGTGCCACGGCCAAGCTCACCTGAAAAACCTCCAGGGATGGGGAATCCACCCCCTCTCTGGGCAGCCCATTCCAATGCCTGAGCACTCTCTCTGCAAAGAATTTCTACCTGCTCTCCAACTTCAATTTGCCCTGGCAGAGCTTGAGCCCCCCGTGCCCCCTTGTCCTATTGCTGAGTGCCTGGGAGAAGAGACCAACCCCCACCTGGCCACAACTTCCCTTCAGGCAGTTCCAGACAGTGCTGAGGTCACCTCTCAGCCTCCTCTTCTCCAGCACAAACACCCCCAGCTCCCTCAGCCTCTCCCCACAGCACTTGTGCTCCACTCCCTTCTCCAGCCTCGTTGCTCTTCTCTGGCCCCGCTCCAGCCCCTCAATCTCTTGCCTCAACTGAGGGGCCCAGAACTGAACACAACACTCAAGGTGTGGCCTCCCCAAGGCAGAGTCCAGGGGAAGGCTCACTGCCCTGGGCCTGCTGGCCACGCTACTTTGGATCCAGGCCAGGATCCCATTGGCCTTCTTGGCCACCTGGGCACTTTATGTGCCTCGTGACTCAGCCACAGGTACCTGAGACAAAGGCAGTACCTTGTTGTGGAGCAGCATCTGTGCAGAAAACAATGAGCACGAAACAGGAGGTGGGAGCCTGGAATTCAGTTTTATGGCCTGAACAATTTGAGAGGAATGAGTTGGTTATCCCAAAGCCGAGGACAGAAGGAGAGAGCTCTCTGCTGCCAGGAGTAATTACAGCTCCAGAGGTCCCTGCCAGTCCCAAATGGAGCTGAACTGGCCCAAACGTGCTGGCCACCACTTTGGGGAGTGTAAGAAATGTTGTTTTGGCACTTCCACCCTCAATTGCCTTTCCTCCTCCTTGGCTGGGGATGTGGAGATGAGCACAGCATTCACTGCACGCTTCACCTTCTCCTTTGTACAAGTTTTTAACTTCTTTAGAGACAAAGAAAAGGTTTTCACACAAAGATGTTGGGTTTTTCAAATGGGATTGTTGCTGCTCTCCTGTCTTCTCGCTCCTTAGACAACAGAAATACTCCAATCTGTGTTCTTTGGAATTTATTTGGAATATATATTCTGTGTGCCCACACAGAGCAGCAGTAGGATTAAGATCCAAGTGCTGGTAGCTTCGATATGGAAAATGAATAATGCAAGTGTGATGGTAAATATGATTAAGTTGGCTTTGAAATGATGTTTTTGAAATAATTATTGTGGTTTTCTTTTTGTTTAATTTTTTCCCTTTCTTCTTTTTGATTCTTGACTATCCAAAGCCAAGAAAGAAAAGAAGAAACAAAAACCAAGAAGAAACAAGTTGGCAGCTTTTTATATAGTATAGAGTAACAACTTTTAGCTATATTTTGAGACTATTTAGATGGCTTTTTTACATCTGTTCCTCTTTGCATCCTCATACCTTTGTCTTCTTGGAGCTGATCCATATAATATTTTTAAAATTAGGATCAGTAAATTCTGCACTGCCAAACTCTCCTTAGTCTGTAACAGCTTTGGAGTTGTGGACCCGAGTTTTAGCACAGGATAACCTGCTGTCCCTGGGAGGAGAGGATGTGCAATGATAGTCAATTATCACCTACCAGATATGTCTGTCTATGGATAATATGTATATTTACAATTATCCACACCTGTTTTGCACTGTAATGTGCAAAGTTCTGAATTGTGGAAGCTGATGATGTCTTCTGGTGTAGTCATGATTTTATAACTAAAAGAATTTACTGGCATTTAGTTCTTGCTGTATTTAGGCTGCAACAGGTCAAAAGCTGTTGTATCATAGTTTGGGTTTGAGGCTGCTAATTCAAATGAGTGAAACCCAGGTCTAATAGCTGGCAGTAAATCTATTCAAGGAACCTTGAGGCAGGAGGCAGACATATATCTGAGTGCTCTGAACAATGCAGGTGTTTATCGCCTGTAGTGATGGTTAGAAATGGGCAAAAAATTCCTGTTTCCATCCTGATGAACATCAGGTTTTCCATGGTAAGCTGTTTTTTTGGGAGGATCCAAGCAGGGTTTCTGCTGCTGCAGAAGGCCCAGGGTGGGAGTGGGCTGCAGGCTCTCCTCAGTGTGGCACTGCCACCTGCAGTGGGTACACACCTTCCTGGCAGAAAGGCACAGCTCCAGTCCAGGCAAAGCAGCCCAGTGTGATGGGTGTTGTCTATAGGGGGAGCCCCTTATACCGAGCTTGGGTGCTGGACTGAGGGTCAGAAGAGCTCAGGCACAGCAGACATCAGAAGGCTTGATCAGAAGGCTCACAGCTTAGAGAGTTTATTCAAGATAGATTAACAGACAGTTCTCATAGCTCCTAGTAGCAGTAGATAGTTCCTAAAAGTTCCTATTACATCAGTAGATCTAGATCTAACTCTCACGCAGTAATATCCACACCTTTTATGCCTTCTCACATCCAACATTCCCCCACATTATTGGTTAACCAATTCACCTTACATACACCACAGCCTCTCATTGGTCACAAGCCACACACACACTCCAGGTAGCTCTGTTGTCTTTAAGGTAGAACTCCAAACAGCTTTTCTTAAGGGATGCACTTACTGTCACCCCCACAATTGTCCTGGTTTGTGCTGTGATCTCCATCACTGAGCATAAAAGTTCAGCAGTGGAAAAAGTCTTAATATTATTCTGCAGTATTGAGTATTTTCATTTATTTAAGAAAAGTGGTGAGAATTTGCCTCCTGCTCTGCTGACGAAGGATTTGCATTAAAGACAAAAAGGCTTCGTACAAGGACTACAAACATCACTTCTTTATCTCCTCTTTTCCTCTGCTTTTCCCACTCCTGGGAATGGCTTGTGCCAAGCTGCAGAGGAGCAGCAGTTCCACAGATCTGCCCTCTGTGCAGAGTACATGAAAAAGGAGGTTTATTGCTGTGGCTGTGAATTGAAACATCTTTCTAATGTGATTGTGGCTGTCCTCTGTGCCATGTATTTCATGTACCTGAGTGCATTTTGGTATTGTAGTGAGATCTCCTGCATTTCAGGCTGTTAGAAAATTTACTGCTTCTTTTAGTCACTTGACAGCAGAACTTTCATCACCTGCCAGTGGTTAAAAATTCTATTGCTCAGGATTTGTTATTTTCAAATTATTTTTCTGTTCTTGGTTAATAGAACGTTTTCCACGGAAACTTTGACTTCCTTTCACATCTTCCAGGAGCAGGACCAAAAAATAGAACTTAAAGTTGATAACTTGGATTACTTTTCTTCTCCTTGAATCAAATTTGAGTTATGTGTGAAATACAAGTCAAAGTGAAAATTTCTGGCATGTTTTATTCTGTATTTTGTCCTGTTGCATAACAGGACATTAAATAGACTGTCTGTGTTCACTTTCAAAGAATGAAGATGATGATGGTTAAAAATGGGCGGCCCAGAGAGGGGGTGGATTCCCCATCCCTGGAGGTTTTTAACCTGAGCTTGGCCGTGGCACTGAGTGCCATGATCTGGTAAAGGGACTGGAGTTGGCCCAAGGGTTGGACTTGATGATCTCGGAGGTGTTTTCCAACCCAATCCATTCTATGGTTCTGTGATTCTATCTATGCTAATGACAATTTTAGCAGCTTTTTATACTGTAATTTAATGCCAACCCAATTACCAAGAATAACATATGAAACGAGCACTGTAACACAGCAGACTGGTTACAAGAGGAGTCTTTTTGCTTTCATTATTTAAAATTTCCTTCCATAGTTTTGATTAAATTTCCTCAAGCTTTATGTGGAGTCATCTGCTGTTGGTTTATGCTGTGCTGGTAATTCAGGTGAGATTCCAACTCCCACCTTGAGGTTTTTGTGGTATTCAGTTTTCATTTCATCATAAATGAAACAAAATCTGCATATCAAGGATCCTTTTTGGGTCAGGTAAAACCACTTCAGGCTTTTCTAATTTTTTTAATCTAACATGGTGTTGTAAACTTGATCCTGTTGCTGCCAGAGCTTGATCATCAGTAGCTCTCAAAGTCTTGCAACCCAGACAGGTCTGAGTTGTTATGAGTTGAGGATATTGTTGAAAGAGCAAAAATCGGTCTACATGACCATTCCTCTGCTTAAAAACTGAGCATGGAACACCTTCACGTTTGTTGTTTTTAATATTCTAATGAATGAACTTGATTTAAAGTTCCCCTGAAGTCAAAAGAGAAGCTGTAGGTCTTGGCTGAAGGTGCTGAGCCCTCCCTGGGCAGAGCGTGGGGTTCTGGCTCTGCTCCTCCCTGAATTCTTTACTGCCCAGAATTCTTTACTGTTCTCATCACTTTGCCACATGAAGCAGTTTCTGAATGAGGATCCTCTGAAGTAGAGTCCCCCGATCTAATAATTGAAGGTTATCCTTGCAAGTTCTCTTTGTAGGACTTTCTTTTAGACTTCAGCCAGGAAGGGAACGTTCAAGGAAAATTCATTTCAGAATGATGGAGGAAAAATCTCAAATTAACCACATACTTTATGCACCAAGGCACATGGAAGGCTATTCAGAAAGATTTAGGGAAATGAGATAAACTGGTTTGAATTTTCTTTATGATTATACTGCAGAACAGTTCATAAAGTTGGTACAAAATTGAACTCCCAACAAAAGAGATGCTCACAAAAAGCCACATTGCAGAGTAGACTGCTTCATTTTATATCTGTAATTATTAGCAATTTAATCTGTTACATTGGTTGTAGATAAATTTCTCTCCTTGATTTGTTCAGTCAGTGCTTGTCTCAGTTGATGGTCTAATGAAATTCCAAGATAAAACAGAGCTTGATGCCCATGGCAGAGTCCTTGCTGTAGTGCAGTTTCTTTTATATTCCCATTACAGAGAAAAAAAAAAGAAATCCTCCCATCATCACTCAACATTTAAGGAGCTCAAGTTCTATTTCCAT
Organism: Sakesphorus luctuosus; assembly: GCA_013396695.1. Taxonomy (NCBI): domain Eukaryota; kingdom Metazoa; phylum Chordata; class Aves; order Passeriformes; family Thamnophilidae; genus Sakesphorus; species Sakesphorus luctuosus. The sequence continues at coordinate 383,440 of VWZD01011778.1, forward strand.
GTTTCATCCAAACCCGTGTAGAATTCTCAAGTCTGCAGAGTTTGCACTTTGCTTCCTGAAAGGGAGAAGATGCACTTAATTAGTTGATGTTCTTCTGGCATCAATAATAAACAAACCATTATAGTATATTTGTGGGTTTTGTTTGGATACTTTGAGTATGTCTATTTGTATTCTGGTTTTCTCCCAAGCACCTGGTATTTGTTCAGAAATAATATAGAGAGGCATTAATACTCTCACTAAACCTTTATCTTTTATTATTTCAGGGTTTCACGTATTTATGTGTGTATTTGCACCCTGACAATTCTGAGCCTTCTTAGAGCTTGATTATCATCTTCACCCTCCTGTTTAAAAACTAATCTTGCCATTCTATGCCTGCCCTGTAAAAGGCAAAACCCTCCTGAGAAACGTTCTCACCCTGGTTCCCATCCCACTCTCTTGATGGTGACCTCTTTTCTTGGAGAGAAAAGGGAAATGGAAGCTTTCACTTGAAGGAATATGCATGGAACTACTTTTTTCATCCCTGTGTTCTCTCAGCTGGCTCATGAAATTGGAATTAAAGGGAAATCATAGAATTGAGAATGGTTTGGGTTGGAGACAACCTTAAAAATCATCCAGTCCCACCCCCTGCCATGGGCAGGGACACCTTCCAGTATTCCAGGTTGCTCCAAGCCCTGTCCAACCTGGCCTTGGACACTTCCAGGGTTGGGGCAGCCACAGCTTCTCTGGAAAACCTGTGCCAGGGCCTGCCCACCCTGGCAGGGAGGAATTTCTTCCATAAGTCCCATCTAACCCTCCTCTCTGTCCATCACAGCCATTGTCCCTTGTCCTGTCACTCCAGGCCCTTGGAAATGGTGACTCTCCAATTCCACGCTGTTCCAGCTCTTCTGATGGAGCTCTGGTATAACCTCATTTGCGTGAGTTGGGAGTCTGAGTATCCAATAGCATAAGGTCTAAACTGTCATTAATATCAGATAATTGATGAAGAATCCAAGTTTGCTATTTGCATTAAAGCCTGCCTATGATATTCCTCTTCACTGCAGCCTTTCCAGTCTGGCTGTCACTGGGAAGATGAGAACCATGTGCAGATTCTAAGATTGTGCCTCTGCTAATTCTAAGGACCTCAAGGCATTTCTAGAGTTAAATGACCAAACAAAAGGGGAATTATTTGATCTGTAGGTGCCATGTGTCTGCTCTAAGATCAGTGGAATCTAAAACTGGTCTTGTCCAAACACCATTCCTTCTTCCCTGAGGTTCTGACAGCTTGGGCAAGACTCTTGTTACCCACTGGGGTAGCAAACCAGATCCCAAATTCCCTCCTTTGGATTTCCATCTGAATTTCAAGCTGGGTGTAGATAAGATGATGTGAATGCTTTTAGTGACACTGTCTCCAAACTCTTTCTGCATGTTTATGTAACCACACAAAAAGGGCCCATGTGCATGCACAAACACATCCAGATATAAATGCAGAGTGCTTTGTCATCTAGAAAATGATGACAAACAATACTAAAAAATTGTTGGCACGTTGTCCTTTCCAGCACTGGGTAAGCTTGAATTAGTATGTGGGGGTTCCCCCCTTGAGTATTGCAAATATTGCAGTTTAAAGATGTTTAATTCAACCTCATTTATTGGGGGGGGGGGGGG
>VWZD01011778.1:385105-420775 GCA_013396695.1 Sakesphorus luctuosus
GGGGGTTGTGTTTGTTTTTTATTTTTAATACCACTGCTGATAAATATTCTCATGTGTCCATTATGCTCATGATTTGTTTTGTTTTGTGGTAGAAAGGGGGAAAAAAATAGTTAAGTGACTTAAGCCTAGTGATGTTTTCCCTGTATCATCCCAACTTCAGGAAAACTGTGTGTCTCAGTGGCAAACCCCAACCTGCAGTGTGCACCAGAGAGCCTCTTTCAGTCCCATCAGCACTGCATTTGCTCTGCTGCTGCTGCATAATTCTTTGCTGCTCTGCCACCAGTGCCTCTCTGAGTCAGTGAAATGCTGACCACTCGGTGAAGAAACTAATCCAGGCAGGAATTCGGGATTAAGGATTAGCCTAAATGTTCTGGGTCTCACAGAAAAAGCGTATTTTTCATTTTTTTAGACTATGAGGAAGCTTTCTTGATCATAGAACTCCTTCTGTTGGGCTTCTGGGCCCCTCAGTTGAAGAAAAAGATTGAGGGGCTGGAGCAGGGCCAGAGAGAGCAACGAGGCTGGAGAAGGGAGTGGAGCACAAGTGCTGTGGGGAGAGGCTGAGGGAGCTGGGGGTGTTTGTGCTGGAGAAGAGGAGGCTGAGAGGTGACCTCAGCACTGTCTGGAAGTGCCTGAAGGGAAGTTGTGGCCAGGTGGGGGTTGGTCTCTTCTCCCAGGCACTCAGCAATAGGACAAGGGGGCACGGGGGGCTCAAGCTCTGCCAGGGGAAATTGAAGTTGGAGAGCAGAAAAAACTTCTTTGCAGAGAGAGTGCTCAGGGATTGGAATGGGCTGCCCAGAGAGGGGGTGGATTCCCCATCCCTGGAGGTTTTTCAAGTGAGCTTGGCCGTGGCACTGAGTGCCATGATCTGGTAAAGGGAGTGGAGTTGGCCCAAGGGTTGGACTTGATGATCCTGGAGGTCTTTTCCAACCCAATCCATTCTATGATTCTGAAGAACTATTTTCTTACTACTGCTCTCATGTCAGCAGTGATGGATAATTAGCAAAATGAGCAAGTGGGAGCACGGATGGAGAAGAGTCTGGAAGAGCTCAGCTTGGCATTCAGAACATTGACAGCACCAGGAAAGTCTCTGATCCTTTGTCTTCAACACTTCCCTCCCCTTGTTTCTGAGGAGAAGGACAGTTCCTGATTTTTTTTTATTTATTTTTTTAAAAGACTCAACTGCTGAGATGATTTTTTCCCTCCCCTTGGTGCTAGGCATAAACTCTGCTGCTTTCTATCTTCAGCTCCCCATCTGTTAGCAGAAAGTGATGAGTCTGAAGAAAACTGCTTGGGAAAGTAGGGTAGCTTCCCCCACCAGGAGGTGCTGGGAAGGCTTGACAAGCTCCTTGTGACCATTTGCCTTCTTTGTCCTCATTGTAAATAATCAGAAAATGGCTTATTTTGAAATATTTGTCTTGCTGGAAAGAGTAAATTCTTTTAATTCCTTTTTTTGGGGGCTGCTAATAACTGTAGTTTGTTGGGGTTTCTGTTGCATATGTATGATTTCTTGCTGAGCTCCAAAGAGGAAAGAATCTCATAAGGAGATGTGTTGGGAAGGTGATTCATTCCCAAAACCCAGATTCCTTCTCCTCACTTAGCTGGTCCCTGGGAGAGGGGGAAATGCAAAGCTGGGAGGCTGAAATAGCTGAGGAGGAGCTGCACAGACCTGGCATTGTTACCCTCCCAAACATTCACCTCAGAGCTGTTGGGGTGTCTCTGCAGTCATCCCTTTTTTTCCCCCACTCTTCAATAATTCTTGAATCCTGGGGCCAGTTTTAGTCTCTTTGGCAGGTGGGGACAGAAAACAGGGAGTTGCTGCCAGCAGGGAAGGCAGGTGACCAGGCTGAGGGGAACAAAGCCCTTAGAACAAGGCTGATCATCCCTGTTGAATACCAAAAAGCTGCTTGGGAATAAGATCTGCAATGTCACTAATTGGTGGCGAAAGCTCCATTTGGATCTTGCAGACTGTTGGACAGCAGAGAAGCAGCAGAACTCAGCCACTCACAGAAAGGAGCCACTTACTCAGCCACTTACAGGAGGAAATCAAGGAACCTCCTTGATTTCCTCCTCTCCTGGCTGTGTAACCATTGCACACTCCTGGTTCCTCCTCCATGGCTTGTCAGTGCTGCCATTCTGCTCTGGCTGAACTTTGAACTCTGCTTTCTTTAATTTATTGGAACTCTTGCTGCTGTTCCAACAACACACAGCACTGGGTCCCCTCAGGGGCAAGAGCCAGGCAGGGGCTGTAGCTTTGCTGACAATTAGACAATAATCTCAACAATATTGGAAATAGAATTTTACTAATTTTTTGCATTGAAAGCTTGGATCTTGTCTTGTATTCTCATGTATCTTTTCCTATTCCAGATCTCCTGTTATCTCATCTGTGGGCTCTAAGAATAGTCACTGGCCTCTAAATGCAAAAGTTTGTTTTCTGTACAAATCTGAATTTCTTTAACAATCCTGACATTACTTTTGTCTATCAGGGAATGAATTTTCTTACTTCTGTAGCTTCCACTTAATTCCTTTCAATAATAATGAAAAAACATGAAGCCTTGTTATTTTTAATTACTTCAACACAGCTATTTAATAATATTCTTAACAAACCTGATTTGATTTCTTTTTGTATTTAAAGTTGATTAACGCCAATACATGGCTTAATAATAATAACAGGTTTTTATTTATGGACTCAGGATTCTTAATTAATTGAATATTAATTATTTTTATATTCACAAATAAGTATATTCATTTGTCTATGTTTGGACTGTGCTTTTCTTGCTCTCTGTTTACACCATTATTTTAGTAGTGACAGGAGGGTATTGCCTGTCCATTAAACAAGTGTCCAGTTTCCTCCTTGTTGGTATCTTGTGCCATCCCAGCCATTTTCCAGTGATGCCCTGGAGTCTGTGAGGTGCCTGCTGTGTTCCCATGTGGGCTGTGCCTCTTCCTTCCCAAGCTGTTTGTCTTCCGTGTTGTTCCATGTTCACTTTCCCAAGCTGTCTGGAGGCTTTGCTTTCCATATTCTGGTTTATTGTTTTCTCGTGGCATTTAATGACCATGTAAAGGGCTGCCTGAAATATTTCTGAGTTTTCTCTTCCACCTTTTTAGGGAATGTAATCCTTCTTGGCATCTGATCTTGCCCCACTTTTAATTCTATCTAGCAGTTCACTTACAGCAACTGCTCAGACCTTGTGGTGATTGCAGAGGAGCTTTGGACATTTCCCAAGGACCTCTCTCCATGGATTCTCCTGGACGCTTAGCACTTGGAAAACAGAGCAGGGTTTTTAGGGGGTTGTGCAGTGGAGGTGCTGCCCTGTGATGAGCACAGGGATGTGGTTCAGCTCCAGTGGCAGATACCTGGTGGTCAGAATAAGAAATCTGGGTGTTTGGAGTTGTAATCAGTGCTGATTGGAGCCTAAATACATTCAGGTGTTCAGCAATTAAGTGCCCAAGCCTACTGGAAGTTTCTGCTGTTTAAACTCCTGACTCAGAATGTGCCTGCTCTTCCCTTGGGTGAGGTTAGAAGAGCACCCTTTAGCTGTGGTTCCATTTCAGCTCCAGCACTGCAGTCCCTGCTGGCTGCTGAGACAATTTCCAGCTCAGATGTCCTGGTCTGTCAGCCCTGACAATGCTATTCCCACCCTCAGCCTGCTCACCAGGAGACCTTCCAGCAGTCCCTCAGCTCTTCTGGCAGGGGCTCCCCAAGGCTTTACCCTTTCTGCTGTGGATGTCAGTGCCATGGTGTGTTTGGGTTCCAGAAGGCACAGTGAAGGTGGAGGCTGTTGGTGAGTCCCTTGAGATCATTTGCATTCCATAAATACAGCCCTAGAGTTGTGCTAAAACTGAACTGGCTGCTCTGGGACAGGCCCCTGAGTCTGCCTGTGAGACTCACCCTGGGTTTCTCTGGGTGATGGGGCTCAGCTCACACACTGCTGCCAGGTGGGGACTGTACTTACAAACCTACTTTACATCACTCTACACTTGTTTTACAGTTTCTTCCTCTGTGTTTTGTTTCTCCTATTACACCCAATCCTATAGAGTGCAAAAGATTTGGTTTTAGTGGCACCAGACATAACTCTTCATCCAGTTTCAGGTCTTTAAAATACATTTTGATGTACTGCTTAAACCAGTCCTCTTCTGAAAGTGGGATACTCACATAACATACAGGCTTAGGGTCATGTGAGGTTCTTCATGCCCTTTGTTATGTTTTTCATCATTTAGTTGCAACTTTGTCACCCATGTCCCAAAGCCAACTCGCAGCAACCCTGAGTTCTCCTTACATAAACTTCACTTTTATATTTAATGAAACTAGATGTGCTGCCCAGAGATAAATCCCTGATGCACTCTGACCTGCCTGCATTTCTATTACCTGTGTCTGTAAAATCATTGTCTCATAGTACTAAATAAAAAAGAAAGTCCTTGTTGAGAATATTTGCTCAGTGAGCAGGGAAATCACTTTTGACAGCTAGAATATGCATTGGACCTGAAGGCAAACAAACAAAAAAAGATTAATATATATAGAAAGGCTTTTCCTTTCTTCTCAGTACTGTAAGGGAGGTTGATGGGGGAAAGTACAGATGAAAAATACAATTAGATGGCAAGATGCTTTATGTGGCCTAAAGCACATGTAAGATTTACTCATAAGAAATAGCCAATTTAATTATGTTTATAGAAAGCCAGGCATGGGAGAGATAATGAATCCATACCATGGCCAAAAGGAATTTCTGTGTCTGTAATCCTGAGTGGTGATTGATTTCCTTTCCCTAAATGATCATGGGGAGTTCCTATTTTATTTTGTAACTGTCTCTTACTCCCAGGGTTCAGAACTGGGAGCCTGCAGGCTAAACCTCCCATTTGGTTTTGCCCTTTGTTCCTCTCCTCCCTCCTGCCCCCTCTGCTTCCTTAACTGCTCTCCCAGCCCAGCCAGGTAGTCTGGCCAAAACAGCTCCTGCCATCTGGAGCCATCACTGTGCCCCTCTCGGTGCCTTCCTCTCCTTCCAAATGTCAGCTGGAATCTTTTCCCCCTTGCTTTGCTGCTCCTTAATTTCCCTCTCATTGCGTTATTCATTATTCAACAAGGTGACTGTGGGGTTTGATTGTGTTGATGTAGAGTGTGCATGAAAAATGCTGTGCAGGGGAGAGCTCTGTTCTTCCTCCTCTGTATTCCCCATTATCCTGCTTGCTGCTGCTATGTCATCTCTCCTGTGAGAATTACAATGATGTATTGCAATTATATTTAGGTTTAATCTGAGTGCAGAGCTGTCTAAGTTTTCTTTTAAAAGATGCGAAGAAAATAAAATTCAGACAAGCCATTATTTTTCAATTAAGATCATTTTTTTCCCCCATAAAAATCATTTCCAACACATTTTTACTTTTTCAGGTGTTTGGTGAATTGCTGAATTTTCTCTTAAGCAAACTAAGCTTTGCTTTCTTACCATAAAGGTTATTCCTGTCACTGTGCATTTAGATGGGAATGTTTTGTCAATTCTGTTCTGTTTTTAAATAAGCTGCACTTTCATTTGTAGCCTGGTTTGCAATCATGCTCTAGGACCTTAATAATGAAAAATTAGGAGTGTATTAAAATATAATTCTGGCATTCATTAAGTTGCTTTAACAGTGACTTTAAGACAGCCTTCTGAATTACAATCCCAATATTTTAAGGTGCTGGTGCAGTGAGTGTGGGGGTTAGGACAGAGCCAGCCCCAGAGCTGAGAGCAGGAGGCTCTTGGTGCTGTGTGACAGGGCAGGACTGAGCTCTGGGACCTGTGACTCCTCCCCACAGCTGTGCCAGCAAAGCTGAGCCCTTGGCTGGTTTGTGGGCACTCCAATGTTTGGTTGTTTTCATGGTCTGAAGAGCAAAGTGGGTTTTACTACACCCATTTTCTTGAGCATTTCTATAATCTCTAAGAAATTAGTAATTCATAAAATGTACTTTAGAAATTCTCATTTAATTGAAAATTCGGGAATGATGTGGGATTGTTTGATCTTCCCTTGGGGTATTTGTCCTGTCCTTTTGAGTTCTCCACACTTTGGCAGCATTCACACAATCCATCCAGTGCCTCTTACTGCAGCTCTAGCTGTCATTTTGCAGAAGGGTTTTTAGGGTGTAATGCAGATCCATCACTTCCAAAGGGCCATTTCCATCACAGCTTTCCCTCTTATGTGAAATCCATCTTTTCTGGGGCAAAGCTCTGATACCAGTGTGGAGTTAAGGACAATAAATGATGATGAGAGGTGGTTACTAGTGAACAGAATTTTGGTTTGTAGGGCAGCTTTTGACACTGAGATGTTCCTGCTGAGGAGGGGCGTTTATAGAAACACAGAATCCTGGAATGGGGTAGGAATACCTTCCACTAGCCCAGGTTGCTCCAAGCCCTGTCCAGCCTGGCCTTGGACACTTCCAGGGATGGGGCAGCCACAGCTTCTCTGCCCATCCTGTGCCAGGGCCTGCCCACTCTCACAGGGAGGATTTTCAGTTTCCTAGAGGTGGCTTCATTCCAGTTTTCTCTGCTACCCAAACAGCTGCTTTGTGCCTGTGTACCTTCACCAGAGAAGACTTTGTTCATGACCTTCCTATATCTTCTTCCCAGCTGTATGTCCTTCCCAGGGAAATGTAGGTCTAGAAACTCACAGTCAAGACTTATTTTCTAAAGAAATGGGGTTGCTTAATGAACTAGGAGTGAGACCTTGAACTGCTTTTGGAGTTGCCTGTGAGCGACTCGATGCCCACCTGCCCTGTGCCAGCGCTGTGAGCCTTGGGGAAGGCAGGTGCTCCCTCCCAGCTTGTACCCCCCTGAGCTGGTGTGTTGTCTCCACCCCGGCCTCCAGCTGTGCTGAAAGGATAAACACAGCAATCCCCGTGCCCAGAGAGTGGCCAAGCAGCTGCTATTTCCCAGGAAGGTGCAAGTGAAAAGGGAAAACCACAACCTGTGTGGGACTGGTGAGACAAACTTGGCCTGAGAGGTTGGAGATGTTCCTTCCTGCTCCCTGCACGTGGAGGTCTGCACAGCTCTTGCCTGTGTCCTGCTGCTCTCAGGGTTTGCATGGATCCCCTTTGTGAGCTTTTCCTCATGGAATAAGATCAGCAGGGTTATTTTTTTCATTTGCTCCAGTATTAGGTTCCTTCACCTCATTTACAGCAAACCCTTTAGGAGTTAAACGGACAAGGAAATCCTGCAGGATATGGAAGCTGCTTTTTTTAATTTTAAGTGTTAATTTTAAAGGAAGAGGCATTTGGGCAGGTATTATTACTTGTATAGAGCCTTTTTCAAGTATGAGAAATCTGGAACAGTCTCTGTGTTTCAGAAGCAAATAACATTTACCTTTTTTCCCTGTAAGCCATGTTGAATTAATTGGAAAGAAATGAACCTGTTATTTCTGCCTGGTTCAGATCAGCTTTGGAAGGCTATCTGGGAGGTTGGTAATTCTGAGTGGGGAATGGGATGGCAGATACTTTGCATGAAATACCTCACTTATTACTGGTGATTCCAGTATCCAAGTGGAGCTGCTCAGCTTTGTGCAAAGCCATCATTTAGCAATCTGCAGCACCTCACTGAGTGGCTCTGTTTTATTGCTGTCTTTATATCTAGGGGGATTCTGTCCTCTTTCTTTGGCTGCTCTGGTGCTATTGGGGGGAGATAAGAAGCAAAAGTGTTGCATTTGTTGTTTTCAAATCAGAAAGCCAAGAGGAAATATTTAATGCTATAAATAAGTATAAATACTGAATATAATGTTTTCATACACTTTTTTGACTGCACTTGGCAAAGTTCCCTTCTCTTGGAAGGCTGCAGGAGGAGTGGTGCTGCCCCTCCTCAGCACAGTGCTACACATTGCAATAGGTTGTGGCATTTTTGAAATAAATACAGATCTGTGTGTCTGACTGACCTGCCCCATTTGTTTCCCAGTGTAACAAGTTGATACACTAGTTTCATATTTATCCTTTTGATCACTGAAACTAAAGAAAAATGTTCTTGCAATCTTATTTACCTGTGGTAGAAGACAGTGCTGAAAGTACTGGCCTTCCTTCCACCACTAAACACTTGCTGTGAGGGTTCAGGCATCAGCTTTTCCTCCTGAAGTGTTTTCTCTCTACTTTTCTTTAAATATTCAGGATCCTGACTTCACAAAGGACTCGTGTCACTCCCCCCTGAGGGGTGTGGGTGTTCCATTGTGCTTCCTCTGACTCCCAGCTGCGAGAACATTCTTGCCTACTGAGCCACTGTCTTATTTTCCCACCTGCTCTTTCCTTCATTGCCATAAATTCCAGGATGGCAATGGCACACAGAAGGATTGGCATCTCAGGGTGGGTCACCATTAAGCACAGGGGTTTGGTGCCTACCTGGCTAAGCAAGGAAGTGCCTTTGGAGTCCCATGAGCTTCCAGATCATCACGGAGTGGCCTGGGTTGGAAGGGATCTTAAATATCATCACGTCCTACCCCCTGCCATGGGCAGGGACACCTTCCACCAACCCGGCCTTGGGCACTTCCAGGGATGGGGCAGCCACAGCTTCTCTGCCCAACCTGTGCCAGGGCCTGCCCACCCAGCAAGACCAGTTTTATCTTGCCTGCTATTTATGGTTTGGTTCCTCCATCAGAAGTAACTCCCAGCTTTTATACAATCAGGAGCTGAGACTTGTAACAGGCCTGTGCTGGTGTCTGTCCTTGGGGTGCACTGAGCAGTGTTAACCTCACACAGTTTGGGTCATTTCCTTGGGTATGAGTGGCCTGGTAATGCTCATGCATAGAAATTCCTGCATTATTACATTTTTAGCATTATCACGTATCAGTTCTGCTCCAGTCCCACGGAGCATGAAGGCTAATCCACATTGCAAAAGCAAGGAAATGCCAAGAAAAAAAATTGACATTTACAACAGCATTCTCTATTCAAATTGTTTATTTCATCCAAGCATGAAGCTGGATTAAAAATTGCTTAAAAATAGTGTTGCAGCTGGGTACTCAAATAATGCTTTGGTAATACTGACAAGTGCTGGGGTGCTCCAACAGTGCCTGGGGACATGTGGCCCTTGCTGTGTGATGGGCTACTTCAAATTGCAAGTTTGCATAAAGAATTGAAGATTAATGCCCTGGCACAGGTGCCCAGAGAAGCTGCGGCTGCCCCATCCCTGGGAGTGTCCAAGGCCAGGTTGGATGGGGCTTGGAGCAACCTGGGCTGGTGGGAGGTGTCTGTCCATGGCAGGGGGCGGAATGAGGGGGTCTTTGAAGCCCCTTCCAGCCCAAACCCTTCTGGGATTCTAAGATGAAGTGTGAACTGTGTGTAACCTGTTTTGCTGTCACAGTGGAGATGCTCCTGAGAAGAAGGTCCTGCCCAACAGCATCCCCCCAGGGCCCACTATTGCCAAGTGATGAACAATTTATGGACCTTTGAGCTGATGAAGTTCTGATTCTGGCCTGTAAATGCAGTTGGAATTTTTACTGTGATGTTTGGGGTTTATTTTTGGTTTTTGTTAAGTTTGCCATGCAAGTGCAGGTGGTTCCATCTGCAGATGACGGAGCAGGGAAAGGACCAAGGTTCTCCCTGTAAATCCGTGGGGTCCATTGAGGGCAGGGTGACAGGAGACCCTCCTCCTCCTCACAGGGGATTTAATAACTTTGTACAAGGCAGCAATTTATGATTGTGTCTTACACATCCATGTACGAGGTGGAGGCTGCACCCAGGTCCCTCCTCTGTCCTTGGGCTTTTGGCATTCCTCAGGAGCTCAGAAACAAAACTTTTCCTTTGTCTTTGCCTTTTTTTAATTTTTTTTTCTCTGAAATATTTTGAGGGAGTTTTCCTCCAGGACTTCACCTCCAGTATTGAATTTTTTGCCTTCCAGCTTAAATTTTTACAGTGCCTAAATAAAAATGGCTCCATTATAAACTTACAGTCAGTTTGGTAATGTAACAACTTAATAATATTATATAAACATGTTTCTTGCAAGACAATTTGTTTTGAGTGAAACCATATGCACATGTTAATGGGAAGTATTTTTCACACTTCTGCTTTTTTGCCATTCTTTGTATTTGTTTCAATATTTATTCATAGCAACGTTCTGAAACTTCTCTGATGGGATTATAAAGCAGATTTTTTAATGCTGTAACTGCAGTACAAATTTCCATGTCTTGGGTGATTCCAAACAGAGTTGAGAGTGAAATAATATATAGTCACTGATTGATTATATAGTTATAATTATACTTTTCTGATATTCTGTAGACCCCTGGAGCAAAGCTCCATCAATGAATAAATGACCATTCACTTTTTTATGTGTAAATCAATCCATAGGGGCTTTTCACTGTGGAGCTTCTGCTGGGGAACTTGTTATCCTCATCTTTGACTCCACATCCTGCTTTTGGAGAGATTGCAGAACTCATTTGGACAACTGCCCACCCTTTTCCTACACTGAACAGTTGCACTGGCAGGGTGGGACTTTTGGAGCTGTGAATTTTGACAGGTTTGAAGTGACCTCTATTACTTTCCAGCATGAACTGTACTTTGTTTATCCTGTAAATCCTGTCTTAGTAGATGTGCTTGGCAAGCACTGCTCCTGGTGCTGTGTCTCACACCTCAGCCCCTGGGGAATGCAGTGGGGATGAGGGTTTAGCTGTCAGCACTGGCTGCCCACTGATTGAAAAAACACTGCTTCACCCTCCAGAGATTTCCATCCAACCAACGGGCAGTTGTGATTGATGATTAGGGCCCACACCTTGGAATGGTTTGGGTTGGACCTTGAAGATCATCCAGTTCTACCACCCTGCCATGGGCACACCTCCCACTATCCCAGGTTGCTCCAAGCCCTGTCCAACCTGGCCTTGGACACTTCCAGGGCTGGGACAGCCAGAGCTTCTCTTGGCACCTGTGCCAGGGCCTGCCCACCCTCACAGGGGAGAATTTCATCCTAATATCCCATCTAAACCTTTGCTCTGGCAGCTAAAGCCATTCCCCCTTGTCCTGTCACTTGTCCCTCTCCAGCTCTCTTGGAGCCAATTGAGGCACTAGAAGGGGGCTCTAAGGTCTCCCTGGAGCCTTCTCCAGGCTGCCCAACCCTCAGTTTGTCTCCATAGGAGAGGTGACGATTATTTTTCCTATGTGTGTTTGTGTGAAAATGGAAGGAGTGTTCTCCCCATATAGGGGCAACTATCCACGTTTTCTCCTGGCCTTGCTCCTGTGGGAAGTCCAGAGCTCCCCCATCTGAGCAATACTTCAGGGTTTGCTTTTCTCATGTCTCTGTTGTATCATGGGGAGCTGTGGTGAAATTCCTCTGATACCTCAATGTCCAGTTACAGCTTGGAAGGCCTTCTCCTCCTTCATGGCTTTTACCAGAACAGCATTGCCCTTCCCTTGGCATTGCCAGAAGAGCATTGCCCTTCCCTTGGCATTGCCAGAACAGCACTGCCCTTCCCTTGGCATTGCCAGAACAGCACTGCCCTTCCCTTGGCATTGCCAGAACAGCATTGCCCTTCCCTTGGCATTGCCAGAAGAGCATTGCCCTTCCCTTGGCATTGCCAGAACAGCATTGCCCTTCCCTTGGCGTTTCCAGAAGAGCATTGCCCTTCCCTTGGCATTGCCAGAAGAGCATTGCCCTTCCCTTGGCATTGCCAGAGGAGCACTGCCCTTCCCTTGGCATTGCCAGAACAGCATTGCCCTTCCCTTGGCATTGCCAGAAGAGCATTGCCCTTCCCTTGGCATTGCCAGAACAACATTGCCCTTCCCTTGGTGTTTCCAGAAGAGCATTGCCCTTCCCTTGGCATTGCCAGAAGAGCATTGCCCTTCCCTTGGCTTTGGCAGAAGAGCATTGCTCTTCCCTTGGCATTGCCAGAAGAGCATTGCCCTTCCCTTGGCTTTGGCAGAAGAGCATTGCTCTTCCCTTGGCATTGCCAGACCAGCATTGCCCTTCCCTTGGCTTTGGCAGAACAGCATTGCCCTTCCCTTGGCATGGCCAGAAGAGCATTGCCCTTCCCTTGGCTTTGGCAGAAGAGCATTGCCCTTCCCTTGGCTTTGGCAGAACAGCATTGCCCTTCCCTTGGCTTTGGCAGAACAGCATTGCCATTGCCCTTCCCTTGGCTTTGGCAGAACAGCATTACCCTTCCCTTGGCATTGCTGTGCTGTGCCTGCCCCCTGTTCCAGATGCCCTGGGGCTCCTCAGAGTGCCCAGGTGCCCATGCAGCTCCTGCAGATCTGCCAGTGCCACTGCAGGGGGGATCTGGCACTCACACACACTCTGCTTCCCATCTTTCCCCCTGATTTTTTTAAGAGCAAAGGTTTCTGTGTTATCTTGTAGTGCCTTAATTTTCCTGTGGCTCCCTGTGTGGAAGGCATTTTTGAAAGATACTTATTGGATTTTAATATATCCAAATCTATAGCCCCAACAGACTCTCCCTCAAGCAGATAATGAACCATGGCTTCCCTTTACCAAAAAGGAAAACTTCCTTAATAAAATATGGTTTTCTATGTATTTATTGCTAGGTTTAATAATTTCTTTTTATTTATTTGGTAAAGGTGCCAGAATGACTAATCTGTATTTTAGTCATATGTCCACTATAATCTCATAAACCAGTGAAATGAGTGACCCTCCCCTCCCTCTCTGCTGCTCCATCACCTGCACTGGGTGAATCCCCCTTTTTCTGTTCATTGTTTCTGTGCAGCAGCTTCTTTCAGACTAACTTTGAAGGCTGCACGTTACACACAAACTTATTCTTATAAAATCATTCCTGAAGCCCAAAATGTGGCTTCAAGCTTTAAAATAACTTCAGTTCTGTTTTAGTTCCTTTGGATTTTATGCTCTTGATACCTAACAGATTTTTTTCCCCAAAGTCCTCCTCCTCCTCTGTTTCTTTTTAATCCTGATTTTACATGCAACTCTCCTTTGCCTTTTGTCTTTGCTTAAGTTTCTGCCCAGATGAGAGTTTTATTGTGCAGGATTTTTACCAGCAAGGTCAGTCCATGGGAAGATCCATTATTCCTAATGAAGGATAGGTGGCACTCTTGTTATTTTTGTTTGGGTCCCTGAAATAAATCAGGTGAATGTGCTCTCTCAGAATGATTTCTTTTTATAGTGTAAGTGCTTTAGAGAGTGTTCTTGAACATTGAAGAAGGTTTGATTTTATTTTTTTTATATGAACATGTACTTCAATTGCCTGAGTTTATGGCTGAATCACAGGACTCTGTAGGAAGGGAAAATATTATTTTTATGTAGACCTGCTCAGCTCTATGGGACTGGCTCATTTTACATATATAACTTTTTGGGTATTTATATTTTCTTGCTGTTTCATTAGGCAGAGAAGAAAGCCAATAAAAGCTTTAATGTAATTTTAACTGCAGTTATTATTACCTTTATACTGTGTACTTTCTTATTAGTTGTGTATTTGAATTATAGATTGGAGCTGGTGTGGTGATTTTAGCACTGCTGAATGAAAGGAATGTCATGTTAGAGCCTTTATTTCTTAAACCAGGCAAGTAAATTTGTTGCCTAATTCTGTCAATTGATAGTAGAAATGGATACATTTGTGAGTTCTCTTTTATCATCTAGAATTCCTGAGACATGGAAAAACACGTGCTGGTAGAGGTAGGATGGTGTAGGTATTTCTGTAATTGTAAAGGAAAATTTATTTCAGCTCCACAGAATGTTTTTCCCTCCTCTTACTCTGCAGCCAGGACATGGTTACACAGAGGTATTTTAACCTTGGCACTTGATTACTGCAAATCCAATCAATTTTATTATTCCTGGGGGCTGACAGTTCATCTGGCTGAGCCCAAGTGATTTGGTGACCTCAGACCTGTTTCTCTGCATCCACTTGCCCATCATTGATTCTGTTCCTGCTCTTCCCAGAAAGGTGCCCCTTGGTGGAAAGAAAAGGGGGTGAGCAGAGATGAGAGAAGTTTCCATCCTGCTCTGAAGAATATGAATAATTTCCTCACGAATATCTACATACTCCTTATTTTGTGACAGGGTTTGGCCATGTAAAAACTTCCCTGGGATGGGCTCAGGGCTTGTCCAGTGCCACAAAGTGTTTGCAGCCCTTTAAACAGAGCCATTCCCAAGGGCTGAACCTCCTCAAAGGCTCCTTGGAGCAGTTCAAATAGAAAATTAAAGAGGTGCTGTGGAGGGAAAGGACATGCTCGTTACAGAGAAAACCACACAGAATTTGTGTAGTAGTAACACATAATGTAATATATAATGGGTAGTAACACCCATTATGAAATATTCAAAGAAAACCACACAAATTATGTGGTTTTCATTAAACATTTCATAATGGGTGTTAGTACCTAATTGGGGCATAACATGCTGTGTGTTGATAGACTGGAGAGATGGGCTGATTGCAATGGGATGGAGTTCAACAAGGCCAAGTGCAGATCCTGCCCTTTGGCCACCCCAAGCCCTGCAGCGCTCCAGGCTGGGCACAGAGTGGCTGGAGAGCAGCCAGGCAGAAAGGGACCTGGGGGGACTGAGGGACAGGAAGCTCAAGAGGAGCCAAGAGTGTGCCCAGGTGGCCAAGAAGGCCAATGGGATCCTGGCCTGGATCCAAAGTAGCGTGGCCAGCAGGCCCAGGGCAGTGAGCCTTCCCCTGGACTCTGCCTTGGGGAGGCCACACCTTGAGTGTTGTGTTGAGTTGTGGGCCCCTGAGTTGAGGCAAGAGATTGAGGGGCTGGAGCGGGGCCAGAGAAGAGCAAGGAGGCTGGAGAAGGGAGTGGAGCACAAGTGCTGTGGGGAGAGGCTGAGGGAGCTGGGGGTGTTTGTGCTGGAGAAGAGGAGGCTCAGAGGTGACCTCAGCACTGTCTGGAACTGCCTGAAGGGAAGTTCCGGCCAGGTGGGGGTTGGTCTCTTCTCCCAGGCACTCAGCAATAGGACAAGGGGGCACGGGGGGCTCAAGCTCTGCCAGGGGAAATTGAAGTTGGAGAGCAGAAAAAACTTCTTCGCAGAGAGAGTGCTCAGGGATTGGAATGGGCTGCCCAGAGAGGGGGTGGATTCCCCATCCCTGCAGGTTTTTCAAGTGAGCTTGGCCGTGGCACTGAGTGCCATGATGTGGTAAAGGGACTGGAGTTGGCCCAAGGGTTGGACTTGATGATCTTGGAGGTCTTTTCCAACCTGATCGATTCTATGATTCTATGATTATATTATATTATGATCTATTATTATATTATATGATGTGTTTATATATTTTTTCAATGCTTTAATTTTGGTTAACGACAGGTTAGATTTCTTGACACTGCTTTGCTGGTACGGTATGAACTTAGTTGAAAGAAAATCTTTCTTGAAAGAGTTTCCAATCTGATTTAGACTTTAGATATCCTCACTTTAAAATATTTAGTTGGTATAAACTCACTGGGGAAAGAGTGCTTGATTTTAATTTTCATGATGATTGAATTATGGAATTAAAAATTGATTGAACACGCTATTTTGTTTTAATGGCTGGAGAAACATATTATAACTTGGCAGTTTATTTTGCAGTTTATATTTTTGGTGCCATCCCCATGTAACAGGCTCATGGATTACTCATCCCTCCCTTCTTTTTCTGCAAAGCGATTTTGATTTTTTTTTTAAATCTTTTTAATTTCAATACCCTGAAGTGTTTACATTGAAGAGTCTCAAATAAAACTCTATTTTGAGGCAGGAAGTTTTCTTGATGTTTTGTATAACATGTACTTTTACTTTCTAATGCCAAATCAGCTTTCAGGCAAAGAATTCTGTGTTTTGTACAATAATGCAAGTCCCAAATGGTGGCAGTTATTGGAGTTAACACTTTTGGCCCAACTGTGGGAGTTCCAGCATCTTTGAGAGATTCCAATTTTGGTTCTTATTTATGCTTGACATTTAATGTGCTTGACATTCTGATTATTTTACACCTACCTAATTCTTTCTAGCTCAAGGGATAATGACAATATTTGAAGCATCTGTGAAGTGGAGTTGGGTGTTATTGAGCAGGTGCAACACTCCAAAGGGAAGGGAGAAGTCCCTAAACTATCTCTGGAATCACTGGGTTTTCTGTGGGATATCTCAGGATCAGTTGGGTTGGTTATCAGGTTGGTTGCCAGTATCAGCCTTACTAATATTTCATTTTATTTATCTATTTGTGTGGCTATAAATGTATATCAATTAAATAATGCTGGACTGTGGGCTTATATTGTGTCCTTTGTTGTCTAGGGGTGAGGCATTATAGGGAGGGATTTCTGAGTAGTTACTGGGAACTTCCAGTTTTCTGAAATTTTGAATTAAAATGGTGCTGTGAAATAACAAACTTGATATAAAATTGAGCCCTTTAAATCCAGCTCGTGTGTCTGTGGCACATCTTTACTGCTGACATGGTAGAACGTAGAAACAGCTGCCCTAGAACTGCCATAAAACATGAGAAATTAAAATATACGGGGGAAAAAAATGACCTAACTGATTGGAAGTGTCCTCTGTGTAAAGTCTGTGCAACATGATTTAATTAGTCACCTTTTTGAGCTGATTCCCATTTTATATGTTGTTCCCTGTGGTCACATCGGGTTTGGGGCCCTTTTCAAAAGGTTAAAAGGGATATCAGGGCAAGAGGAAGCGGGAGGAAACCAGTGGGAAAACAAAGCTGAGCAGAGAAGTGCAGCTGGTGGCCACAATTGCCTTTTGCTTCCTCTGCTGGGAGGCTTGAGTTGCACTGGACTGTTGTACTTGTGGGTAAATTGACTGCATGAAGAGTGATGAAGATAAAATACTTTATTTTACAGACTCATGCAGGGACATTTTAATAGTTCCCCAAGACCTCACAAAACAGTTGCCATGGCCCAGCAAGGGGTCCTTGAAGCAGCACTGACTAAAGGGGTTATAGGACCAATTTAAAAATTCCTTTATTTTGCAATCTTGCCACCTGCTGGTATACTCTGATAATAAAAATTTGGTTAGGAATGTCTTCCAAGAGTCGGATTCTCTTTGGTGGGCAAGATCTTCAGACTGGACCATAAGTTAAAAAAGACTTGGTTGTAATAATGCCCAGGTCATGGGTTCAATCCCCTGTGTGGGCCAGTGACTTAAGAGTTGGACTCGATGATCCTTGTGGGTCCCTTCCAGCTCAAAATAGTCTGGGATTCTGTGATTATTTATTTCCACATGCAGGTTCAGTGTGTCCTTCCTTCCCTGTGCCAGTGTCTCATGCCAGGGGCAGTGTGGGCTGTGCCTCCCTTGGCATTAAATGGAAGGGAAACATCAGAGAATGGCCTGGCTTGGAAGGGACACTAAAGATCATCTCGTTCCAACCCTCTTACCATGAGCAGGGACACCTCCCTCTCTCCCAGGTTGCTCCAAGCCCCATCCAGCATGGCCTTGGACACTCCCAGGGATGGAGCTACTGTGGCTTCTCTGCACCAAGGCCCCACCACCCTCACAGGGAAGAATTTCTTACTAATATCCCATCTAATCCCACTCTCTGTCAGTTTGAAGCCAGTCCCTCTTGTCCTGTCACTCCAGGCCCTTGGAAAGAGTCTCTCTGCATCTTGTTGGCTCATTCAGGAACTGGATGGTCACAATTAGGTCATCCTGAAGCTTCTCTTTTCCAGCTGAACAATCCCAACTCTCCCAGCCTTTCCTTGTACCCCTCTAATCATCTCCTCTGCACTCACCCGACAGCTCCATGCCCTCCCTGTGCTGGGGGCCCCTGAGCTGGAGCAGCTCTGCAGGTGAGATCTCACCTGAGGGGGCAGAGCGGCAGAATCCCCCCTTCTTGCTGCCCCTGCTGTGAGACCAGCCCAGGGCACGGAGGGTTCAGCTCAGGCATGTCCAGCCTCTCCCCCACCAGCACCCCCAGGTCCTTCTCTCCAGGGTTCTCTGCCCCTTTTCATGCCCAGCTCCCACTGATTTCCACAGCCAGGAGAGAAGAGAGTCTGGAGCCATTGTGTGCTCCTGCAACACTGCATTGTGGCACAGTAATCTTCAAAATATATTTGAAATATAGTTTAAAAAGGAATGGTGTCCTTGTCCTGAAATTCCCAGCTAAAAATTAGGCAAACTAAATTGACCTAAGTTATGGTAAGAATATCTAAGGGATGTTGTTATCCCTGAAACAAATGCTATGAATCCAAGCAATATGGAACTTAAATGTATTTGGATAGTTTAAACGTTCATTTGGGCACAAGGTGGAGACTGAATCAAGTCCAGGATGTGCAAAACCTTGTTGAAGGAGCACGGGGAAGCTCACTCCTTTATATTAATCCAACCTGAAGCAGATGTGGCCTTACTGGGGTCTGCAGGGAAATCCTCATTTATAATAGAAGATGTTTTCACTTAGTGTTCAAAGGGCATTAAACAGTCCTGGTTTTGCAAGGAGAATCCAAACCTGATTTACTGAGGGGTGTGATGGATTGATCATTAGCTGGAGCTTACAAGTCAGAAGTGGCTGTTTTCTCTACCCAGAGAATCCCCTCCGGCTCTGCCATATGCTCTTGTTTGACACAAGAGTAACTGAATATATTCCTGTGACTTGGGTCAAAAATGGCATTGCACCGGAGCACAATGGTTGCCCTTTAATATGAAAATATGAAAACTGGAATTCTTTTTTCTCTCTCCTTCTGGTGCAGTGTGGATGTGTTCCCCAGAGAACACTTGCAGCCAGCCCAAGGAGGATTCTCCTTGCAGAATGGCTGCCTGTCATTTCAGTCCACCCACTAGAGCATCTCTTATGAAACCAGTCAGAATGTCACTTATTCATCATGACATCCATATGTTGACCTTAAGACCTCTCAATTATTCACTTCCAAGTTCTTATGCAGTGCAAGGAAAACCAGGGGAATGTCTCCCCTCTGCCCCCCTCCCTCTGCCTCTCGCTCTTGCACAGACACAGAACACACACAGACCCACAACCCCGGCCAGCTGCTCTGCTCTCCCCCTGCCCTTTCTGAGAAGAGCCAGAGCAGCAGCTCCTGAAGCCAACATGATGAGCTCTCCCCATTTTGGTTCCTGCTGGCTCCTTCTTCTTGGCCTCAGACTTCCCCTTCCCACTTTGCACCTCCTTCTTAGTGTTCTGTATTTGTCTTGTTAGTACTGAATATTTCTACTGTTCAGAGCTGTTCTGGAGCATCTTGAAGTCCTGAAGGTTTGGAGTTATGTTCTTCTAGCTATTTTTAAAGATGATGGGAATTCCAAGCAGTTGCAAGTCTCCAAAGGGCTGTGTGCATAAAAAGTACAATTTATTTACATATCTGAGAGGCCAGAGGGGCTACAGCTCTGAGAAGTTGATGAGAATGAGAGATTGTTGGGACTGAAGCCCATGGTTTCCAGCTTTTAATTCACATCTTTAGTAACAGTTAGAACTTTCTAATCACATTATTTTATTGCAAAGTGTCCATAACTATTCATGACACTGGATGTTTGCTCTTGGATCTGTTTCTCCTGTGGGGTATCCTTTAGATCAATCCTTGTTTGTTCTATTAATTTGCTTAATTCCCTGGGGTTTGTCAAGTCTCATTATCTTCTTTCTTTCTTCCAGTTTTGAAATCAAGATTGATTAAGCACCACGAAAAGCCCCAGCTGGTTATGTGACTTGGAACCCTGTTTATGAAGCACTCGTTGGTTTTCACAAGGTGACAGCACTGTGAGTTGTTTGTTTCCTTTTCTCCACAAAATTAAACATCTGTTGTTTTAACCCAATAGAAATTCTAGAACAGTCCTGAGGAATTCAACTCTTATTGGTAAATACAATCTGAATTTTTGGCTCAGTGACACCAGCCAAGGCAACAGAAGTGCCTTGTTCTCTTGCCATTCTCCTCACCAGAGATTTATTCACGTAATGCTGCTCCTTATGGTTCCACATCCTCTGAGGAGAGCCCCCTGATTTAGGAAGATCAATCTGCTCCCTCCCTGTGCTGTGTTGGATGAAGTGTGGCATCGGTGACTGTGACAAACGAGTATTTTGGACTGCATTGATGGTGCAGGGGAAGGTGGCAGTGCCACTCCATGGCACCTCTGCCCACAGCTCGGGCAGCATTGGGGATCCTCCCCCAGACCCTGAGAGTTTGGACTCAGTAATGCTGCTTCCTCTGGCCTGGTTTTAGACAGTGTTTCCCCACAATTATCAATTTGTTCCTCCTAAGACAAACCTTCAATTTTATTTGCAAAATGGGATTGCACAGATAAAGTCTCAGTGTTATAAATGCAGGAGTGAGGATGCAGAAATGAAAGTTCCAGCAGCAATATTACATGGCTGAGCTAGTGTTTGCCATATATCATAAACTATGTTTTATAAGGTCAAACTTGCCAGAATTATGAGGTACAGGTGGAGTGCTGGTATGTACATCATTATGCTATATGTGGTATGAATCTTTTCCTTTTCCAGTCATGTGAAAATCTGCCTTAACAGCAATGAGACTCTCATTTCTGTAATTATGTGGTGGGGGTTTTAATTATTAAATTTTGAAAGCCATAAATTGATATGATGTTCCCCTTAGACTGTCAGGGATCGAAGCAGCACCATCAGGTGTGGAGCAGCACCAGATTATCTCAAGCTTTTCTCTAGCTATGACTGCATAGAAGGCAGGCAGGTTGGACTGGCTGACCCTCCTCACTGGGGTAAAGTGGCATTGCCCAACTTGCTCTAAAAGTGTGAAAATTCCATTATTTTGTGAGTGAAAGGAGCATCTTTAGGTATTTATTCTGAATTTTGTGTTGAATAGCAAGTGATTCTAAGTGACTTGTAAGTGGTGATACAATGCATGTACAATCTGTATTTTCATTTGTTGCCTCTTCTGACTGAATGTTCATTCACCAAGAAGGGAAAATGAGGCATAATATTCAAACTACTATAGAAAAAGAAGAAATAACACTCACTACCTACTAAAGTAAGTCTTGGGGTTATGAAATAATAGAATTAATAAAGAAAAGTGAATAAGTATGTACTTTTAAATAGAGTTTTGTACAGTGAAATATAAGCTTACTTTTGATATTTATGATTACAAGAAGATGCCTGAGCAAATGTGCTTTATGACAATAAATACATTCCCAGTATGTTAATGAGATGAGTTAGCATGTTATTAGGGAAGAGAATCACACTTAGACCCTTTGAACAAGGAAGCCTTGGAAACAAAAATATCACAAGAATACCCTGTTGCTTTGGGTGTCTGCTCATAGAACCCTTCCTGTCCTGTGAGGTGTATGGAGCCAGACTTAAAGCTTGACATGAAAAGCACAAAGAACTGACGACTGTGTGGGCAACTGTAGCATCGAAGCACTGCAGAGTGCTTGGCATCCCTTCCCCTGCCAGTCTGGCACTGCAGCACTTTGGCACCCCTGCTTTAAGGAGGGCTTTAATGGGTGCTACAAGCTGTGCAGACCAAATATTGTGCTTGTCTTTCAAAGTATTAGTGATTCAAGCTTCATTTTATTCAAAAACTCTTAAAACAAGTAGTCTATAATCTATTTGTCAGACATTTAAACGTCTGTAAGACTGAAAAGCTAAGACAGACTTACTAGAGAGGGAACTTTCTTAGTCATTCAGCTATTAAAAAAGAAAAGCCTCCTAGAGGTTTTTGTACCTTTTTATTTTGCAGAGAAATAAGCAGAGTTTGAAATATCATAATTTTCTTTATTTCTGAATGAATCCACGCTAGTTTTAATTTCTGTTGTGGAAGGCAAGTGCTGGACAGAGACACACAATGTAGTACCCTTGTAAAAATAAAGAACTGGAACCCCCCAAACAACCTCTCCTAAAGCACCCTCTGCATTCAGCCTCTCCCATCCTGTTCCAGAGGGGTAGAATGGACTGGCTCCCTGGAGTTCATGGCACAGAATCGNGGTCACCTGTGAGCCTCCTCTTCTCCAGCACAAACACCCCCAGCTCCCTCATTCCCTGCCACCCAGCCAGAACTGAGATTCCAGCTGCACAAGGTGTAGCTCGTTCCCACTGATGAAGACAATGTATCTGTTCTGGTTAGACCTTACAGGAACTTTAGATGCCATGAACCAGGAGGCAGCATTGCTCTGGCTGTGGGAATGTGGCTGCTGAGGCCAGGAGTGCAGAAGGATTATTTCTTCCCAAGGTCCCTGCAGCTGTGGCCTCTCCTCAAGAGATTCCCATGTGGAATCCTTGCCGGGTTTGTTCCATTCCTGTGATTTACCCGAGTTATTCAGGGCGGTGCTTTGGGCTCTGCTGTTGTTTCTGTGCTCAGAACTGAACAGGCAGCAGGGACTGAGAGTGCAGAGGCTGAAGGAAGGGCTGGTTCTCCAGCCCCACGTGCAGCTGTGCCTGCATTTCCCCTCTGGAGGCCACTGGAACTTTGGGCTTTTCCAGGAGTTCCAACAACCTTTGGCAAACTGCATTTGTCACTTCCCCACCTACACTGGAGGAAAGAGCTGCAACAGCAGAGTGTGGGATCATGAGTCTCACTTCATTGCAGTGCTTGGCACAAATTATCAGATCATCCCAAATGCTGGCATCCATGGCAGCAAAATGTGGTTTATAGGTGTGATGTAGGCCAGTGCCATCCATCTATTTCTGTGCTATTTTTCCTGGGATTGTCCTCTGAAGGGGAAGAGGAGCATGTTCCATTTTCTGTTAGATGTGAACACGATGATATTCATTCAGAAAGGCTGTGCAGAAGCAGAGTAGATCTGTAACTTCACTCACCTGTACAGTCATCTTTTTGCACAACTAAATGAAATATATAAATATCTGTGAATATATCTGAACTCGTGCTCCTTTGAAGAGCAAACTTCCTTTAATTAAATCATCTTTTCCTGCTCTCTGAAGTTGGTGACATTTTATAATCCTACAACTCCTGCTTAATTTCAGGTCTGTGTTATTTTAATAGGTCAGTAAGGATAATATTGCAACAGAACTGTGTTCAGGGAGAGGGTAACAGGAGACAGCAGTTCTTGCACAGGGTTTTTCAGCAGTAGATCTTGATGTCCATTAGAGAAAGGATGAGTTGGGATCTCTGGTATAGAGGTGATGGAGAGTGTGGCCCTTTGGGGTTATCCAGCACGTCTGTGTAAACCTCCCTTCCTGTGTTCTATTGACCAAACATCCCAGTGAAATGACGCTCCTCAGCAATATATTAAAATACAATATGGACACACAAAAGCCAAAAGAGTTAATGGTGTCTTAATGGAATAAAATAAAAGGGTTTTTTATTTTGAAACAGAAAAAAATTAGATGTATTCCTGCAGAGTTGTGTGTGCTGTTCAAATCACTCGTTGGATTTGAACATATGAAACACAGAGTTAACATTTAAATCAGTTTATTTCCTTATTATTGACTGTTAGCCTGGGATTTAAATATTCTTTATCTGTCTTGGTGTGAAATGGTTGTTGAAAAATGACAATGAGCAGCAGTGCCAGGAGCTGGTTTTCCTTTCTACACCAAATGTGTGGCACTTGTCTGGCAAGGGTACAGAGGGTGTTGGGGCTCCACAGGGTTCCAAGGAATTGAGTGAGGTTGGGGACAGCAAATAAAGGTGAGACTTCAGTAAATGCTGATTATTGATGCAATTATTTCTGTATTTCTTACTCAAGATGCACATTTCTGATCTAAAAATATCTTCGGAATGTCCCTAATTAAAAAGATAAGAGCTGTATAGAAATAATGAAATTATTTTGTAATATTAATATTTTTTAAAAAGAATATATTTTAGTTTTGCATGTTGGGGATAATTTTAATCTTGTCTTTACTCTTCATAGAGTGGATTTGCTTCCCTGTCAGCAGAGCAGCTGCTGTGAGGATTGACTTGGATAGTTTGGCATTAGGTGGTTAATGAGATGCTCCGAGAGGCCTTTGGTGCATCACTCAGGAACGTCACTGAGAAAGAGCATTTGTCCACAATTCCTGTGCTGACCACTCTGTACAGTGTTCTTAACAGGTGCTGTTGGGCACATTCTCCTTCTCTGTTTCTCTTGACTTTCAAACAGTCCTTGATAATACCAATAAATCACTTGTGATCAAGGAACAACCTGTCCATGAAGTGAAATTCATGTCTGCTCCTTGCTGGTTGAGGGTTGTTCCTGGCAGGAATTTGGAGGTGTGTAACTGGATTTTTACTGCCTTCTGGCTCTTCCTAAAGCCCAGATGAGGCTTTTCTGCTGGTTTCTCCTAATACACAGCATATAAATGAGAATTTTCTTAATATGATACTCAGAGGGCTGAGTACAATTCAAATGCTAATATGGAGAAACCAAGTCTCACAAAGGAGTGTGCCAACATCTGCCTTTATTCACTCTGTTTCAAAGGATATGTGCCATGTCTTCCTTGACACATATCACATACTGCATTGCACAAATCCACCCTTAAAGGCAGAAGGAGCATTTCCTTCTTGCATAGTTTAAGCCTTATGATCCCATGGAAAAGGGAAAGTTTCCTTTCATGACCCCACCTGAGCCCGCTTTGCTGATTCCTCAACTTTCTCCTCAACTTTCTCCCCCATCCCCGTGTTAAATTTCCCTTTTTCAAGGAGAAACTGAAATGAATATATCCAGCAGAGCCTGGATTGGGGATTTTTTTCCAGCTGACTTTGTTTTACTGCTTTCCTGGGTGCTAGAAAATCTCTCCCTTCCTTTGGTGTTCTTTCCTCTCTTTTTCAGTTGGCCCTGCAAGTGC
Organism: Sakesphorus luctuosus; assembly: GCA_013396695.1. Taxonomy (NCBI): domain Eukaryota; kingdom Metazoa; phylum Chordata; class Aves; order Passeriformes; family Thamnophilidae; genus Sakesphorus; species Sakesphorus luctuosus. Next base: position 409,646 of record VWZD01011778.1, read on the forward strand.
AGCTCCTTGCTGAGATCAGCCTTAGCTCAGTTCAGACAAAACACTAGTTCCTTTTTTACCTAATTACTGTTAGTGTCTATTGTGCTCTCAGACCCTGTTTAGCAGCTTTAGCTTCTCAGTCTGTGTTTTGCCTGCTTGCCCATGGCTGTTGGAATTCCCTTGGCTTCAGGAATGGTGCACTTTGACACAAAGTAGGAAAACTCTCTGTTTGCTTTCACTTTGGTGATCCAACCACTTTCTGTGGCAACCCCTTTTCCCCCTGGAGAGTTCATCTAAGCCAGTGATCCTGATACCTCTGTGGAGTGGGTGTTTGATCCTGGCCAGATCTTGCAGGGTTGTGGAATCCACGGCATTTCTACCCATCTTTCCCTGGGCTGGAGAGTCCTCCCGAGAAGCCAAGGAAGTTGGAGAGGAGTTTGTGACCTCCCTCCTCATGCTCCCCTGGTCATGGTGACCACCTTGTGCCTCAGGCTTGGCCCTGCCTTCAGCCTCCTGCTGTCTTTGCCCCTTTCTTGTCTCTGTAGCACTCCCAGACAGAGGCTTCTTGTTGTTTGTATGGACTGAGCAAGTTGTTCTTGAATCTCATTTTGGGTTTCTCAGTGATGTCTGTGCAGATGTTGGTGCTTCAGCCCCCAGTGAGGGCTGCTTTGCTTTGTGTGTGTGTGTGAGCAGCACATGGGCTGCAGGCAGCTACTGAAGCTCACAAAATAGCTCAGAACGTGTTTAAATGCAAAATCTTAGAGAAAATGCAAATTTTTGACTTTTTACTTTTCACTTGATTCTCATGATAGATTTCTGGAGAGTGCTCTGAGGCTTTTTTTCTCGGTGCTATCACTACTTTGCCTTCATGCTTATGCTAATTGTCTTTCTTTGCCAGAGCCCCCTAACACTTGTTATCAGTAGCTCCAATTTCCTGCCACCTGTGGTGGAATATATTTCTTCATTATGAGCTTTTTGCTGCCTCCTCAAGTTTTGGCTCTGATGAACTGCTGTGGAATTCTAACATCTCATCACTTGTCCTGCAAAGCTTCATTGTCTGACAGATACGAAATTTGCTGTTTCTGTTCTATTGGCCCAGCTCACTTGGTGCCAGTTGCTGGTATCAGTGCTGGGCTGAACTGGGACTAACTTCAGTGCAAGAGAATGAGACTGAGTTTTGTGGGGCTGGTTTTGGATTTGTGTTCGTGGGGGGTTCCCCCCCACCCCCTCCTATAAAGTGAAAGAGCACTGGAAATGCCAAGGCTCAGTTCAGAGGGACTTACCCCAATTAGGCTGGAATATAGTAGAGATTTATAGTAGAAATTCAGGCTTTTTAAGTGTGAATTTGGTGGACATTTTCTTAATCTTATTTACAGCAACTTTCCATCTCTATTTTAGGGATTATCTTTTCCAGGATCTGTTTAAAATGAGAATTAAGCAGAGGTTTATCACTCACTATTAAATCTTCATGGACTGATGTGCTGTGAATCCTTCTTCCCAGATGCAAACAAAAGAGAACATCATTTACACCAGCTCCTGGCTTTATATTGTTACAGTCCATCAAATGGACTTTTTAAAATTCAGTCTAAAAACCCAAACTTTTTATCTCAGGAACAGCTGTCCAGCTCCTCATCTGTAGTTTGTAGTTTCTTCTCTCCATCAACATCATCTGGAAGGAGGATAAAAATGATGGATTTGTTAAGAATGTGATAAAAAGCAGCCTGTGTGTATATGAAGGCAAATGTAAATTATACTGAATTTCCAGCATCAAAAAGGAGACTTGGCAAGTGCAGATGTGCAGCTTAAACAGTGTAGGAGGAGAGAGAAGTGGTTTTGTTTCCTTGTGCTGAGCTCTTTTGGAGCAGTTGGTGTGAGCTGGGAGGCAGAGCTGGAGTGGCAGCACAGGTAAAGCTGCTGCTGCCTGGGATGCAGCAACACTGAAGAGAAAAAGAGAGCAAAGAATAAGTTCCCATAATCTTTATTGATGTTTTTATCTTTACTCTTTCAAATCTCACCTACCCCTGGGATAGAAATCGTAGCTGGGAGGGAGCGAGTCCGTATGAGCCCATAGGAAATTGCTTGTGTTGGGCACTGGGAGCCTGTTCATGAAACTGTCCAAGACTGGGAAAACTGCTGGAAAAGCTCTAGGGCTGACCTCGATGTGTTCCCCTGTGCCCAGTTCTCCCAGGCACCCTTGGCAGCTGCTGGGCTGCCACTGCTCTCAGGAGCTGGGGCTGCTGGCCTTTAGCTCTGCTGTCTGGTTGCTTTGGGGTGTTTTGGGGAGGTTTTCTGGGGTGGAGTTTGGATGGGTTTGGTTTTCTTCCCCCTCTCCCCAACCTCCCTGCTGTGGGATTCTCCCTTTCCTCACCATCCCACAGGTGCCCAGAGCCCCCAGTGCTGCTGGGGCAGGTGATTCCCTGCTGGGCATGGCTGGCAGTGCTGCTTGAGAAACCAACCCCACTGAAATGGGAATGAAATCAGTGCCCAACGGGCAGAGAGGAAACTTTCCAATACTGACCTCTTTTCCTTCCAGCATTTCTGCTTGGCAGTGTCACTTCAGGGCTGGGCTGGCAGTGGGGCTCGTATTTGCAAGGTGCTGAGATCAAGGGCATTGCTGAGTCTACATTTTCTCAGAAATTTTTTTACCCCTAAATCCCATGAAGGAACATTCTTGAAAATTAGGAGGCCCAGGGCAGTGAGCCTTCCCCTGGACTCTGCCTTGGGGAGGCCACACCTTGAGTGTTGTGTTGAGTTCTGGGCCCCTCAGCTGAGGAAAGAGATTGAGGGGCTGGAGCGGGGCCAGAGAAGAGCAACGAGGCTGGAGAAGGGAGTGGAGCACAAGTGCTGTGGGGAGAGGCTGAGGGAGCTGGGGGTGTTTGTGCTGGAGAAGAGGAGGCTCAGAGGTGACCTCAGCACTGTCTGGAACTGCCTGAAGGGAAGTTGTGGCCAGGCGGGGGTTGGTCTCTTCTCCCAGGCACTCAGCAATAGGACAAGGGGGCACAGGGGGCTCAAGCTCTGCCAGGGGAAATTGAAGTTGGAGAGCAGAAAAAACTTCTTTGCAGAGAGAGTGCTCAGGCATTGGAATGGGCTGCCCAGAGAGGGGGTGGATTCCCCATCCCTGGAGGTTTTTCAAGTGAGCTTGGCCATGGCACTGAGTGCCATGATGTGGTAAAGGGACTGGAGTTGGCCCAAGGGTTGGACTTGATGATCTCGGAGGTCTTTTCCAACCCAATCCATTCTGTGATTCTGTGATTTGTAGGGATGATTAAGGGAACCAGAGAGTTTTCATGCAAGGTTTGATGGAGTTTGTTGGTGGATTTTGCATGTTAATGGGTTCCTTTCCAAAGAAAGGAAAAGAAGGAGCAAAAACCCCACCTGGTGTATCTAAGTAAAGAGCCAGCCCAATTGTCTTAGCATTTCAGAACAGAATTAAAATATAGCAAATTGGATTTGCAAAGGCTAAAGGAGGAGGTTGCAGTAGCTAAACATGAGATCATGAAGGATCAGAGAATTTTCTATCTTGTCTTCATGGAATTTGAATCAATTTTGATAAAATACAGAATAGTAAAAAAGAAAAATTAAGGAAGTGAGAAAGGAGGAAAAAGGGTCACCCTGTGAACCTGAAAAACTAATTTTGTTGCAATCTGTATCAGAAAAAAAAAAAGGCAGAAATCCAAACCCTGTGAATCACAGGAATTTTGCATATTGAGAATATAGAAAGAGCTTTAAAGCAGAGGATTGTTTGCAAATACATGTTTGTGGTACAGAGTGCCTGTCCATACACACTCCAATAGTCCATCACCAGCCCCGAGGTACAGGAAGATTTAAACCTGTGAAAAGCTTCACTTGTTTCCCATCTGGAGCCTCCGTGTAATCCTTTGACTTTGCTGCACAAGCCTTGATCCTTGTGATGCTGTTATTTTTTTTCCCCATAAGCTTTGTGTGTGCCAAGGCTTTTGTTACTTCTGCAGTCAGATTGGAGTCAAACATAGGTAATTTCTATACTACATGTTAAAAAATCATGACTTAAGATTTTTTTTTCCTTGCTTTGCTTACGAAATGCTTGTTGTGCTCCCAAAAAATGCTCCTGTTGATTGTATCACATTTTAAAGTTCTCACAATGGTGGTTCAATCCTTGTCGAAGAAGAAGGAAAAGAAGAGGTTGGCAACTTGCATGAATGATTCATTTTGAGCAGCTATTTTGGGGGTCTGGCATCATCTGAGGGCTCAAATGGGTGGGAAAATGGGAGTTTCTACACCTCCTCCACCCAGTATTGAAATGAAACTCCAGAAAACCCGATCAGGAGATTGTCACTGGTGTTTGTTTGGAAAGAACACACTTCAAAAACACAGTAGGGGAAGAAGATGGGAGGATCCCAGGGGTGGGGAATGGGGGGTTAACTGGGAAGGGCAGGAAATGCTGGGGGCACCATCCAGAGTGACACTTGGCTTGGAGCCACTGATGGTTGCAGGGCCTGGAGATAAAACCACCCCAGGCCGCTCCAATGAAATTCAAACTGGAGCAAGGCAAAAGATAAACTCTGCATATGTTCTCACACACTGAAGCAGAAGGAACTGCTCTCAGAAATGGTTTGGGGCTCGTTTTTTACCGGCTGGGAAGGATGGAGAAGAAAGGGAGAGGATGGGCCTCTCACTGGTGCATGATGGCTGGATGGGGTGAGACCTCTGGGAAAAAGATAATCAAAGAGCTGAACTTTCCAATGAGAGAAGTTAGACATTTATAAAATATTACTTTTTTTTAAAAAAATATTTGCATTGGTTAGCAGTCATTTTTATTGCTGTGACTGCTGGCTTGAAGTTGCTTTTAGTCTGTTCTGTGGTGTGTAAAATTGAATGAGCAAACAAAAATACTGTGGTAATATTATGGTAATATTTATGACAGCTACCTATAAAGAAACAAAATCCTAAAACTGCCATGCACTTTGCTCATATTTAATCATAATAAAGTAATAGATTGAAAAAAGTTCATTGCAGCTTTGAATGAGCAGTGAATGAATTTAATGAAACTGCTGTTCCAGTGGACTTGGTTCCTCATTGATTATTAAGAAATAATCCAAATTTCTCAAGGCAAGAGGAAGTCATGTATAAAAATACAGTTCTAATAATAGTTTTCACTCAAGCTGTGAATAACAGTTTGAAAGGTTTTGTCTAATCTCTCTGCAGAGCTGTTTTTCTTGGTGCTTTAAAGGCTGTAACTTAAGCCAGGCAAATGCCCTCAGAGTTCCCCTTGCCCAGTTTGACCACTCAGCTCTGAACATTCCCTTTTTTCCCTGAGCAGATGGGATTCCAAGTCTGTGCAGAAGTACTGTCAGAAGTATTTCCTTGAGTGCTTCTTATGTTCTAGTTCTTTTCACAGCTCTCCTTCCATTTGGGACATGTTTGGTGTAGGAAATATGTGTTCTGACAAAATATTGAAAGGTGAACAAAAGGGAGTGTGCTCAGAGAAAGGAATAACTTTGCCTTCCTCAAACTGTAAAAATGCCTCATATTCTCAGTGTGCTCCTGTGGTTTGAATTTTGATAGACAGATATTATTGATCACAAACCAACTTAGAGGTTTTGAGTAGTTCTCTAACCTAAGATTTCACATCTTTTTCTAATTAATCTTTAAAATTTCAAATTGGTGATTTTTATCTTTTTTTTTTCAAAGTAGTCCTTTAACTCATATTCAGAAATAAAAGGAAATCCTCTTAGAAGCAATTCTCAATACTTTATGCAAACTCCTATTGCAAAATGACCTGTATCTTTACTGCAACTCACTTGAAAGTGCAAAAGGTCACAAGTGTCCTAATGTGTTTTTGAACTCCACGTGTCAGCACAGCACATTTCAGAGGGGCTGTTGGGGTTCTGCGCAAATGGAGTTTTTATTTTGATTTTAATTTTATACCTGGAAAGCATTAGGGGATATTCATTTCAACTGATGGCTGAAGAGTAAAACAGAAAATATATTTAGAATGGAAGGTGCATATTGGAAAAGATTTGGGCTCAGAGGGGTGTGGTATGAGGAGATATTTATGTAGTTTAATTATTTTATGTGAGTGATGTAAGAAACTGTTTTAGTCATTTTTTTTCCATCCACTGTGCCAAATCTCCGTGTTTTATTTGTCCTGGTTGGTGCAATATTATTCCTGACCTTGTTCCCTGCTGAAGGGACACCTTACATAGCAGAATGTCATCTAAACCAAAGTATAATTTCCTAGAAAGCAGCCCCGAGCCTTGATTTATTTCCTCCTCCTGCCTTTCCATCATGGACCGTTCTGGCAGAGCTGCTTCCTGTTGATAGTGACCTTGCAACATGACAGATTAATTCCAGGCTTTGGGAATCTGTGCAGGCTGCTACTCACTCTTGTCTTTTACCATATGTGTTTGCAATATATGGAATTCTTTAATTCATTAGAGCAGTTGAACTTTGGAGAACCCAAACTCGAATGCAGGAGAAGCTTTAAAAGCTCAGCCACTTTTTTCCTGCTCCCTGGGAATCCTTTGCCTCTGATCTCTTCATGAGCCAGAATTCACAGGGAGATTCTGGTGCCTGGCTGTGAGATACCCCCAAAATGTGTCCCAGATCTCAGGAGGCACAGTGAACAATTCTGTGGTGCCCAAATGCCACCTCCTGGCTGAGACCTGGCAGGAGGAGCTGCCCAGTACGAGGAGCCTCTTGCAGGGCAGTGAAATTGGGCTCTTGGCAGGTCCCCACTCTGTTGAGGGAAGGTCATTTCGTACCTGCACTTGGAAAAGCAGCCACATCACCTCCTGGCTCCTCCCAAAAGTCTCTGGGATACTTTAACTGCTTTGATTGTTAATCAAAATGGCTTTTGGGAAACTGCTTTGCTGTCACTGTTGTTAGTGTAGCAATTTTAAAGTGGAATTTTTAAAACAGAATTTAGGGGAACTCGTTAACTATTCCCAGCACGTTGAAAACCTCTGTAGAGTTTGCAGCTTCCTTGGTTTGGTTTGGTTTGGTTTGGTTTGGTTGCTTTTTCAATTGATCCATATGGTTGGTATAAACACATGGTCGAGAAGGTGCTGAGAGGAACCTCTCAACAACTGGGAGCACATAACTTCATTTAACATTAACTTCAGAGTTGAGGCTGTGCCAATATAGATTGTCTTTGCTGTTGTTGGAAATGGAAATTAGTAAAAAGCCATGAGAACCAACTGGAAAAAAAGAGGCTCCAACTTCTGCGAGACACAGAAAATTCACTTGTGGCACCTGTGCATGCCATGGAGTCTCCTGAGCAGAAATGATTTATGTTTGACTTTGCACACCAAGTAAGCACCACATCCAGATGTTCTCCACTGGCACATTGCCTTGAGTCTGAGAGCTTGAAATCACCGTGTGGTCAGTGAGGGATCATTATGGATGGCATCATTCAGTTCTTCAGAATTCCTCTCATCTTTTCTTTTATTATTATTTTGATATTTTTTTAACAGAAGTTATTACTGCAGAAAGCAAAATCAAAACTTCTCTGTGTTTCTGACCTTAAATTTCTATTTATAGAATCATAGAATGGATCGGGTTGGAAAAGACCTCCGAGATCATCAAGTCCAACCCTTGGGCCAACTCCACTCCCTTTACCAGATCATGGCACTCAGTGCCACGGCCAAGCTCACTTGAAAAACCTCCAGGGATGGGGAATCCACCCCCTCTCTGGGCAGCCCATTCCAATGCCTGAGCACTCTCTCTGCAAAGAATTTCTACCTGCTCTCCAACTTCAATTTCCCCTGGCAGAGCTTGAGCCCCCCGTGCCCCCTTGTCCTATTGCTGAGTGCCTGGGAGAAGAGACCAACCCCCACCTGGCCACAACTTCCCTTCAGGCACTTCCAGACAGTGCTGAGGTCACCTCTGAGCCTCCTCTTCTCCAGCACAAACACCCCCAGCTCCCTCAGCCTCTCCCCACAGCACTTGTGCTCCACTCCCTTCTCCAGCCTCGTTGCTCTTCTCTGGCCCCACTCCAGCCCCTCAATCTCTTGCCTCAACTCAGGGGCCCAGAACTCAACACAACACTCAAGGTGTGGCCTCCCCAAGGCAGAGTCCAGGGGAAGGCTCACTGCCCTGGGCCTGCTGGCCACGCTAGTTTGGATCCAGGCCAGGATCCCATTGGCCTTCTTGGCCACCTGGGCACACTCTTGGCTCCTGTTGAGCTTCCTGTCCCTCAGTCCCCCCAGGTCCCTTTCTGCCTGGCTGCTCTCCAGCCACTCTGTGCCCAGCCTGGAGCGCAGCAGGGCTTGGGGTGGCCAAAGGGCAGGACCTGCACTTGGCCTTGTTGAACTTCATCCCATTGGAATCAGCCCATCTCTCAAGTATTTGAGCTACTGCATCAGTTGGCTTCCATTTGGGATTTGCTCATTCCTGGCACTGAGGGGTATCACCATGCTTTCCTTGGGCACTGATAATGGCCTCTAGTTGAAGGTCCATGAAGAAATACTTGTTGACCAAAGCAGAAAATAAAAAATCCCGTTTCCTTCTTCCTATAACTTCTTTCCTGCATTTAATCCTGCAGTGAGCTGGCAAGGGAAGGGAAAAAAGCAGCAACATCTTTTAATGGAGTTTCAGGAAGACTGAAATCGAATTTCTGTAGATAACAGGTCTCTGAAATGTCTTTCCCTGAGGTCACCCCAAGCTCTGGTGGTGGCACATGGGGAGAAGAGCTCTGGAGGCTGAACCTGAGGAGGAGGATGTGGCTCAGCTCTCTGGCAGACACCAGTTCTGGGATCTGCTTGGAGATGCTCCTTTCCAGCTAAAAGAGACACTTCAAAATTGAAACACTTCACTGGTTGCATTGGAAAACAGTGTTGTACGAAACCTTCAGAACCTGCATCCAAACAGAAAAACTAAATGAAACAAAGACTGATGCAGTTTCTCTCTCCTGAGGTTGTTCTCGGATAACGGCGCAGTGTGACCGTCAGTTCTGGGCCCCTCAGTTTGGGAAAAAGATTGAGGGGCTGGAGCGGGGCCAGAGAAGAGCAACGAGGCTGGAGAAGGGAGTGGAGCACAAGTGCTGTGGGGAGAGGCTGAGGGAGCTGGGGGTGTTTGTGCTGGAGAAGAGGAGGCTGAGAGGTGACCTCAGCACTGTCTGGAACTGCCTGAAGGGAAGTTGTGGCCAGGTGGGGGTTGGTCTCTTCTCCCAGGCACTCAGCAATAGGACAAGGGGGCACGGGGGGCTCAAGCTCTGCCAGGAGAAATTGAAGTTGGAGAGCAGAAAAAACTTCTTTGCAGAGAGAGTGCTCAGGCATTGGAATGGGCTGCCCAGAGAGGGGGTGGATTCCCCATCCCTGGAGGTTTTTAACCTGAGCTTGGCCATGGCACTGAGTGCCATGATGTGGTAAAGGGACTGGAGTTGGCCCAAGGGTTGGACTTGATGGTCTTGGAGGTCTTTTCCAACCCAATCCATTCTATGATTCTATTCTGTGATTCTCACAGAGGATCAGGTTTATCTGTCCCCTCTGAATGAGGAATCTGAGCACAGAGAACCTACAGAGAAAGACACAGCTCTGGGAGCCCCAGCCGGGCAGGGTTAACCTGGGCACCCCGGCCCTGCCTCAGCTCATGCCATAATTACTTTCGGCACCTTTGCGTCTTGGCCTAATTCATCTTGCAAAGATAAAGTAATAATTTACCACTTAACCTAATTCTCCATGTGCCAAATAACACAATTGTACAATGAAAACTTAGAGGAGACAATGGGGGCCAGTACCTTGGGCAAGAGCAGGATTGTAGCAGGGAAATATGCAGGAGTAGAGGGAAAAATTCTGCCTCAAAACAAGCCGTACTTCAGCCCTGGGATTTTGGGCAGTAAACTGAGATTTGCTGTGGCGAGACATGACCAATTGCCCAGCAAACATTCCCGGATTTCCAAAGAGGCCATGGGTCAGGCACTATCTCCGTGCCATGAGTGCCGCTTTATGGGAGGCCCTATAGAATTACATGGCCCTGGTTAATTTTTAGTTTTGTACTAATGCTCAGACACACTTTGTGCAAATATGCCTTGGTCCAGGCTAAAAAAAACCAGCCAACAAAAACCTGAGACAGTCTAGTGTATGTGAAATAGGAGTGGCAGAAGTTAGTGCAGATAAAGAGGGGAATATTTAAGAATTCCCAGGGTGGAAGAGACTGTAATTGCTCCTTGGCACCTGAAGAGGAGATCTAAAGTGTAGTCGATAGCTGTGTTGATGCTTTCTCCATTAACTCCTCTGTGTGTGAGTTATGTTTACAGTTGAATAATTGTTTATATGTAAATAAAGCTATTACATCTTTCTTTCCCTCTGCAAGGACGGTTTTAGCTTAATTATGTGGACGAGTTGGTGTGGGGAGCGGAGGGATGTTCAGCTTGTGATTCACTTTAAATTTGCTGCCTGTGTATTTGCTTCTTGCCACACTTAATTGAGGCGGGTTTTTTTTCTTTCTGCATGGCAAATGTTCACTCTTTGCTTCTGATTTGAATGTAATAGGTGACATTTTCAGTCTTTCTGGAGAGTTAAGTAAGGTGACCTGTAGGTGCTTTTGGGGGCATCCAGGTGGGCTGAGATAGCGCTGCCGTTTCTCACTCTGCCTGTTTGAGCAACTGGAGAATCGCTTTGGGGTTAATCGTGTTGTGGCTTTCTTACGGGGAGAGAGAAGAAAAATCCTGAATTAATCGCTTCAGTGGACCTTGGCTCCTCTTACAGCAAAGTTTCACTCTGCTGTAAATGCTCGGCATTATGTCAGTTCCCTCGAAGTCATTATCACCTACACACTGGGTGTCAAGTGCTGCTTTCTAAAGAGATTAGTACCTTTTCCTCCTCCTCCTCCTCCCTCACGCTTGCTCAGCTAAGTAGAAGAAAATCCAAATTACCGCAACCATGCAGGATGTGAGCTGGAAAATAATGCCCTGATTCGGTTGCTGTTTCAAGGAGAGCCGTGAGATGCAGGATTTTTATTCCTCCTCCCTGGCACTTGGCTGCTGACCTGCTTTCCCCTGACGTCAGAGAAAGCTGGAGCGGGGTAGGGCAGAGCAGAGCGGGGCTGGAAGCATCGCAAACCCTCCCCGTCAACGCTCCCCCCAAAGGCTCCCCGCAAACCTTCCCCCCAAACCTTCCCCGCAAACCCTCGCCGCAAACCCTCCCCGCAAACCCTCCCCGCAAACCTTCC
>VWZD01011778.1:440144-469264 GCA_013396695.1 Sakesphorus luctuosus
GGAGCCCCTCTGGCAGAGGGCTCAGTGGCAATGGAGTCCCCCTGGCAGAATGGCTCAGTGGTAGTGGAGCCCCCCTGGCAGAGGAGCTCAGTGGCAATGGAGTTTCCATGGCTAAGGGCTCGGTGGAAGTGGAGTCCCCCTGGCAGAGGGGTCAGTGGCAATGGAGCCTCCATGGCTCAGTGGCAATGGAGTCCCCCTGGCAGAAGGGCTCAGTGGCAATGGAGCCTCCCTGGCAGAGGGCTCAGTGGCAATGGAGTCCCCCTGGCAGAAGGGCTCAGTGGCAATGGAGCCCCCATGGCAGAAGGGCTCAGTGGCAGTGGAGCAGCAGAGCTCTGTGTGCCCGGGGTGGTTTGGGGCCTCTGCAGCACCCGCAGTGGGAACCTCGGCTCGGCTCCCGCTGCCAGGGCTGGCCCATGCCCAGCAGGCAGGCTCAGTGCCGGCAGCCTCGGGGGAATGTGTCCCTCTGTCCCCCATGGAGACATCGTGCTCCAAGGTAATTCATCCTTAGTGGAACGGTTGCATAAGAGAACAGCACTTCTTCCTACATGGGCTATGCTTTGTATGCTAGAACTGTTTATATTCCCATATATACACATTTATAGGCTTATGTAGGTTATGTGCATACATAGGCTGAAATTTCATACAGAAAGTGATGAAGATGATTAATAGCATTTTATTGTAATCTTTCTTTTAAAGTTTGGAGCCCTTTTGTAGGAAACATAAACATATGGTACAATTTTAAGAGCTATGGCGTTTTTGTTTGAAGTTTTACTGCTTTTCCTCATGTTTAGAGGAAAAAAGTATGCTTTTAATGTCATTTTTCTTGATAAATGGTCTTGTATTTTACCTTAAAACTGGAGATTTGCAACTGAAGAAAAAGAATTGCTTTATAAGGGAGGGGTTGGGAATGAAGTGCCTTTAAAATGGCCCCAAACTAGGAAAATAATTTTAAGAGACTGTCAGCACTGTAAAATGCAGGATGTGTTCCTTCATAGCACTGCAGATGAGTGAAATATGGAGACTCAGAAGGGATGTGGAACGCCTGCTTAGATAGCAGAGTTTGCAGAATTGGGAAATGGTAACCAAGTTGCAAAATACTTCCCTTCTACCACGTTGTATATAACCAAGTTCACCCTGCTGGTAGTATGATTTATTTTGTTTTTAAAATATTGATGGCACAGTTAAAGCATCTAAGGACTGTGCACCAGGCTCTCAGAGAATCCTAGAAGCACTTAACAGGAAAACCTAGAACAGCACTGACAGTAAGGGTTGTGATTTATATGAAAGAGTTTGTGCATTTTTTACCCTTTGTCTCCTTTCCACGCATGGTGAAGGTGAAATGGGTGAGAAGCCACAGAATAGTGAGGTTGGCAGGCACCTCTGGAGATCATCCAGTCCAACCCCTGCTGCCCAAAGTGAAGTCATCTGTATCCCTCAGGGCTATGTGCAGTCAGGTTTTGAGTATCCCCAAGGATGGAGACTTTGCTACCTCTGTGGGTAACCTGTGCCAGTGTTTGACAACCCTCACTGTTTTCTCACCTTTACGTGCAATTTTCCATGTTTGTTTGCTCTCATTGCCTTTTTGCCTTTCACTTGGCACCACTGAGAAGAGTCTGGCTCCGTCTTCCTTCCTCCTTCCATCAGGTGTTTATATACACTGATAAGGTCCCCCTGAGCTTCCTCTTCTCCAGGCTAAACAGTCCCAGTTTTCTCAGCCTCCTACCTGCGTGCCAGGTGCTCCAGCCCTTGTATCACCTTTGCATCCCTCCCCTGGACTCGCTCCAGGGAGTCCATGTCTCTCTTGTTCTGGGAGCCCAGCAGAGGACAGAGCACTTGGGGGTCCCAGCAGTGCTGAGTGGGAGGTGAAGGCTCCTGGAGCAGCTCTCTGCTGTGAGGACACATTGCTGGCTCATGGTCAACTTTGGGTCTACCAGGAATCCCAAGGCCTTTTCTGCAGAGCTCCTTCCCAGCCAGCTGGCCTCCAGCCTGTCCTGCCTGGGGGTGTTCCTCCCCAGGGGCAGAAGTTTGCACTTCCAGCAAAGGCTGGACATCCTGAGGTTCCCGTTGGCCCATTGCTCCATCCTCTGTGATCCCTCTGGGAGAGGCAGCCCAACCACCTGGTGATACCAGCTACAGCTCCCCATTTCAGATCATCTGTGGTCTTGCACAGGGTGCTCAGTTCTATCATCCAGGTCATTAATAAGGCGCTTGGCTATTGCACTGAAAGAAATTACTTGGAAGGAGAGGATTAGACCTGGAACTGCCGTTTCAAGATTTAGCCCAGAATTGAAGTACTGTGTTATTAAAAAAATGCCAAAAAAAAATCAACATCCTGAATATGTTTATGGTTAAGAGCGTGGAAGTGGCGATATTGAATACCCAATACATTGCATCAGCATCCTAGAGTTTGAGGATGAAACCAAAAAATCAGTGATTCAGATTTACTAAGAGCTTATTTTATATATTAAAGAATGACGACTCACAGCTGATGAAGTAATTTCAATTGATAATTTCGCTCACTGCATTTCAATTAAAGTGAGTTAAAAATAAAACCATATGAAACGAATTAAAAATAAAATGAGATTTAGTCCAATCTGATTTGGATCTTGCTGAAAAATCTGTTGCACAGAATGAGAAAACAGGATAGGGAAGATGCTTATCTGGTAGATGTTGGGCAAAGAGCTATTTCTGTGGTCCAGTTCCCTGACCTTCCCAGCTCCTGACCTCTGGAAATTAGTTAGACATTTGCAGTAAGTGACACTGCTGGTGTATACACTTCATCTGAGAAGATTTTTATGTAGACAAGAGCTGTCTCAGTGTGATAAGTTATCACCCATGCTTTTGTTTGCACTGTGCTCCACAGTACAATTCAGTGTGGACTTCGTAGCTCTGTTTAGATCCAGCATTTTCAGGGTCTTCAAGGATTGCTCCCTGTGGATAACCCAGCTAAAGTCTGATCCAACCATTCCCACCAGCTGCACAGGTGAGGCCCCTGGGAATGACAGCCCACACTGGGCTTGGATACTGAGGTTTGTACAAGATCCAACAAGTTCAGGGCTTTTAGCCCGCTTGATCTCACACACAGGCTGTCCTAGGCATTGCCCTGAACTTGTCCCCATGCATCTCAGAATTCCAGGATCTCCCCTTACTTCCAGGGTCCTTTCTCCAGTCTCCACTTTTTTTACCCAGATGACCTTTTCTGGGAGTCCCCTTCTTTGGGAATTCCATTTGCTCAGCCTCCTCTTCCTTCTGGAGCTGAAGGGGCCTCAGTTTCCCCAGTCTCGGGAGTCTGGGCAGAAACACTGCACATGATCGGCCTCTTTGGTGGTGCTGTCTCATCTCTCTTCACTAATTCCATGCTCCACTCGTGTTCTTTAGTCCAGGTATTATGGAAACTCACAACCAGCCTACTCAAGTTGCAACCAGCAAAGAGCAGATTTATGCATGAGACTTGAACAGTTTGGGGCATATTCCCACCCTCCTGCACATCCAGTTATCTGCTGCATTCTGCATTGAAGCCATTTTTCACCTGTGACTGACTGTGCCACACTTCTCCACAAATGGGAATGGGGAGGATCTCCATTCCTGTTCCCTCGATTGCCTCAGTCGTGGCCTTTCAGACACGGGTGGTGCCATCCATAATCTTTGTTCAGCAGCTTTCTGGGCCTTGGTGGACCTTGGGGAAAGAGTGACACTCTGCAGATGTGTGGTGGCTCTTTGTCTTGGCCTGTGCAGTGCATGGGCTGGGTGAATACACTGTAATGGTCGTGCTCAGCATCTCACTAACCTTGACACCACCAGTGGTGCTGATGAAGCACAATAAAAATCCGCTGCTACTGTTACGCCTTGTCTTTCAGAATGGTACACCCTGTGTCACACAGGTAATTAGAAGAGAACAGTGTTCCCAATAAACTGTTCCAGTCTCCTTGGGAAATGTGCAATCCCAAATGTCAGCAGGCAGCATTGATTTGTGCCCTTTTTAAGTCAGTTTGAGAAGAAACTCTTGCCCTGGCTGAGGACAGCTATTTAATTTACACTCTGTGCTTACTATGTTCCTTTCCTCTGCTTGAATTGCAATGAAGATTTTGCATGCTGTTCTAAAAATATATCCCAGTGATGTTTGATACTAAGGGACCAGTGAAATGCAATTACAATGAAATAATGACTTCGTGTTGCTTTTCACAATGAAATGAGATTGTCATCCTCCCTCCCCCAGTGCTTGAAGCAATACCTATTTATGAGGAGTTGGGCTAACCTGGGACATTTGAAGAAGAATTGCACACAGCTTCTAAGATGCAATGCAAATTGTTGCAGTACCCAAGGAGGATATTTGCATTATGGTAGGACTTGTTGCCTCTGTAATGCTGTAGTGGTGATTGTTATGCAGAGAACTGCAGGATAAAATGGGAGTGCTACATCAGCACTGCTGAATAAGATGGCTGAAAATGCCATGAAAACAAACTGTTGGAGCAGGAGGATTACAGAAGGAATGATATGCCTAATTTCCATGCAATACACCTCCCAGTTTGGGTATCGGCTTGGGCACAGGCCCTTAGTTTTGCAGGTTATTGTCTTTGGGTCGTCCTGAGTTTGGTGCCTCTCTCATCCCCACACTGCCTCATTTTGCATGGGGAGGACAGAGCTCCTTGTCACAGAGGGGCAAATCAAAGGGGCTGCCTTGTGTGTCTTGAATTAACCTGAAAGAACATGAAGGGACTGCCCTGATGTTTCTATTGCAGCATCAGGAGTTCCCCTTCAGGGCATAGAGGTTGGGAGCTGATGTTTTATTCCCAAGTTCACGTGGGGAGCAGTTAGTCCTTGGAGCACTCTGTGGATGTGTTTGCACCACTGTTGGCAGCATCTTCTGTTCATTTGATTTTAAATCCTGTTTTGGTTCCTCCAAAGTAGGACTCAGTACTTCTGTCTGTTCTGTGTAGTGCCTAAATATTAAATATAGGTGTAGAGTGGGGAGGATTTATTGACATGCTTGGGCTGAAAGGGGAAGACAAAAGAGGGGAGTATTTCTCTTTCCAGGACTATGTGATGTCACAGGAGGTGACATGGATAGAGACCAGTGGAGCCTGTCCCAGATGAAGCTCTTTGGGCATGCAGGTGGGATTTGGCTCGTGCCCAAGCTGGGGGGAAGCCTGGCTGGGCCAGCTGCTGCCTGGGGCTGGCAACAGGCTTGACCTTGGGATGTGTTGAGAGAGACAAACTGTGCTCTGACTAGTAAAAAAAGGTGCTCTTTGCTGCAGAGCTTGAATTGCTGCCTGTTTCTTTGGTTATTTTTCCTATGAATCTTAATAGAGATGTTCACTTTAAGCCACTGGAGTCAGTGTGCCGTTCCCTACCTTGCTGTGGATCCTGCCCTCCAGCAGTGTTTACAAAATAATGAAAAAAGAACCAGCAATCTGAGGAAGGGACATAGAAAATCTGCAATGCAGAAATAGGATTATATATTTATCTGAGTTCTCATGTAGACAGATGATTAATACAGTACCAGCTACAGGGTTTATAGCTTGGTATGTCATTAAGGTTCCCTGTAACTCTAATGTGAAAAGATAATAAATTAAGTGTCCTCTTCCCTGCCCTTGTCCTCCTTTTTCTAGTTTAGAAGTACACTTAGAAGTTTTAATCTGAAAACATGATTCTGATACCAGAACTGGGGATGGAGTGAAATGAAAGAGAAAATGGAAGACATCTGAAGTGGGTTTTTTTGAACCTTTTTAAGAATTAAAATTGAGTGCACGAGGTCTTTACATACAAGCCTCATTTACATATCTTATTTTGGATTAAGATGATGTTCTTTAAAAACATTGCTAGGAAAGTATTTTGGGGGATTTTTTTCCCCCCACTTGTTAGGGAAAGCTAGAATATAATTTCTTAATCAGGTCCAGTTTCCTTCTAAGGAAATCTTGCTCCCCTCCTTTATCTTATCTGGGGCATGTAAGGGCTGCAGATACAGGACATGTTAATTTTTGTATTATCAATAAGGTAAGTAGCAATACCTTCAGAGCTTTACTTGCCAGACCCTGAGAGAAGAATAATTGTAATATTTAAAATAAACTTGAATTAGAATTCTACAAAAGTACAAATGTTATTGAGAGACAGTACCCTGAGCTCACTGCTGAGATCCCCCTGTGGTCAAAGGGGATTGAAGGAGACGAGGGCCTGTGATTCTCCAGGAAGCCTCTGGGCTGGATTTATCCCCTGGAGTGAAGCAAAAGGCCTAACCCTGCTCTCTTTAGGCACAGCATGAGCCAGGGCTTGGACAGCAGAGAGCAGATCCAAGTGCAGGCTCAGGGCTGGGAGTTCTGCCACTGCCAGGGGGAACTGCAGAGGACTCTGCACTTGGGGCACTTTGCTATGGGCCTGAGGAGGGTCCTGACCATTGCTGGAGAGGGAATGGGGAAATCCTTCCACATGGAAAGGAGAGGACATATGTGTGTGTATATATATGTATATATATACACATATACATCTTTGTAGAGAGAGTGCTGAGGCATTGGAATGGGCTGCCCAGAGAGGGGGTGGATTCCCCATCCCTGGAGGTTTTTAACCTGAGCTTGGCCGTGGCACTGAGTGCCATGATCTGGTAAAGTTACTGGGGTTGGCCCCAGGGTTGGACTGGATGATCTCGGAGGTCTTTTCCAACCCAATCCATTCTATGATTCTGTGATCTCTAAAAGCATCCAAGGAGAGAGCAGAGCAGTTGCTATAAAACCCTTTTTGGTGTTTAGTTTACTATGTAGTTCAATTCCATTCAAAGTTAATCTTTCAGTGTTTCACTTGAAAACAATACCAGTTTTGTGCTCCTTCCCCCACACAGAGCCCACTCCCTTCCTCAGTCATTCTTGTTTGACCTTACAGCCACTTCTTTAGCAACTTTCCTTCCAGCTGCCAGACATTTCTATGCAGGAGTTACCTTAAGGAGTAGCACATTACCATGTTGGGCTGCTTGTTGTGTTCATTCTCTGGTGAACACAGAGCCTCAAAGCTTGAGGCCTTGGTTAATTCCAGACTTTTATGTGGATTTGACTTTCTCTCCCATGACTCTGCTTTTTTTTATAGCAACCAATTTCCACCACAGCAGCAAGAAAACAAATGTGGATACACTTGTGGTTGCTCGAGATAAAAACTTCTTGGGAGCCGTGGAATTCATTCCTGCAAAAGATTGTACAGACTCTGGAATGAGCCATGGACTCCATTAAGTGAGACAGCACAAAACAGCTGTGGGGATGCCCAAAATGAGTTGATGAAACTGTTTTCAGTTCAGGTTTGGAAGGAAGAAGGGAGGGATCCTACACTTTTTCACTGCTTTGTGAGGAGAGCAAAGCAAATAGAAGCACAGAAATGGGAATTCCCTGCCCTTAACCCATTCTATGAGTGATAGTCAAGGCTGATCAGCTCCCATGGGAAGGGCAGAAGGTGTAATATTCTGTGTGTGCCCCTGAGAAACAGCCTTGTAGGAAAGAAAATGTAGATTGGTGGCAGTGGGTTGGAGGGTTTTTTTAATCCACTTAGAGGATGGAAAAAAAATCTTCATGTAATTAAGGTATTTCTGAGGATCTCTGTTATTGGTGGCAAATTCTATTGTCTGTCTTGCTGCAGACTGAAGCTCTGAGCCTGGCAAGCCTCAGGCATGGTTAGGATGGGAGTTTCTGACTCCAGCTGGAGGAGTCTGTGGTGCTGGAGTGGGGAGAAGGGTTTATGGCACAGCTCTGCTCCCGCTCCATGGGCATCCAGGAGCTGAGGGCATCTTACCCAAGCAGCAGAGTAAACACATAAACAGCCAGAGACAGGGAAATAAAGCAACTCCAAAGCCTGAATGGCTGGTTTTACAGTCTCTTCATAGAATCATAGAATGGATTGGGTTGGGAAAGACCTCCGAGATCATCAAGTCCAACCCTTGGGCCAACTCCAGTCCCGTTACCAGATCATGGCACTCAGTGCCACGGCCAAGCTCACTTGAAAAACCTCCAGGGATGGGGAATCCACCCCCTCTCTGGGCAGCCCATTCCAATCCCTCAGCACTCTCTCTGCAAAGAAGTTTTTCTGCTCTCCAACTTCAATTTCCCCTGGCAGAGCTTGAGCCCCCCGTGCCCCCTTGTCCTATTGCTGAGTGCCTGGGAGAAGAGACCAACCCCCACCTGGCCACAACTTCCCTTCAGGCACTTCCAGACAGTGCTGAGGTCACCTCTCAGCCTCCTCTTCTCCAGCCCAAACACCCCCAGCTCCCTCAGCCTATCCCCACAGCACTTGTGCTCCACTCCCTTCTCCAGCCTTGTTGCTCTTCTCTGGACCCTTCTTCTTCGATGCCCTCCCAGTGGCACAGCTGCTGCCAACCTGTCCTTCAGCTCTCCATGCAACCTGCCCATCCCCAAAGCCTTGGGCAGGGTTTGTCTCCCTGGAGCCTCATCATCAAAGCCCAGCAAGGTTGATTTTTAGCACTTCATCTCTCTTAAATATATACCCAGAGGAGAAAGGTAATTTGCTGTGTGTCTTTGCAAGACTTTTGGAGCTGAGTTATTGAGAATGAAGGTCATGCTGGTTCAGCCCAGCAGCTGAGTCCCTGTGCTTGCCTTTCTCCACACCCAGTGTCTCCCTGGCAATTTTTTGTCTTGGATTCCTTGCTTGACTGTGCAGTGCAGTCTTTCCCTGCTTTTCAGACTGATGGATGTATTGGTTGTTGTTGCTTGTTGATCTTCTTCAGCATCATCTGCTTTCATTAGCATTTTGGAACAAAGGAATGAATCAGAATAAATCACAACTAATAGAAATATAGGAACAGATTATCATTTTGCAAAGCTGAACTCTCTCAAAGGAGATTACGTATTTAAATTGAACAAATGCAACTTCATAAATAAACTAAATTAAACATCATCTAATTTTACTTTTGATGCCAAGCAATTTTAATCCATACTCAGCTTCTCGTATAAATATTTCCCAACTCATTTTTATTCTTTGAAGCATTCTTATTCATATTTAAAAACCAAAAATGTGCCAAATTGAACCACAGTTGTGTATGCTGAATAAATGTAAAAGCTCGGGTACATTGCATAATAATCTGAGAGTTGGCAAGAGGAAGTGATTGCTTTCCTGAGTGTCCAAGTAGTAGTGTAAAAATGGTTTTTTTTGTGAACCTAATATTTGTCTGTAAAGCTCTCTGACTGACGACGTGCCTGAAAAATCCTTTTCATAAATCCCTTATGTCTGAGTTCAAAAGGCAGCAATAGATGATTAGAAATCTATCTATTTCCCCAGGGAAAATGCATGCAGAAACTCTGGTGGTAAAAGCATTACCCAGCTGGTCTGCACTATGAGCAAATTCCTGTTCTCAGATGGAAGGGATGTTTTACTGCAGAACAAATTCTTGGAATTGTTGCTTTGTGATTAGAAATGCCCTTTATCAACCATCTTATTAGACAAGAAAGACACTTTTAAAAAACATATGTGGTAATAAGGCTCAGGAATTCTTGTTAAACGTTTCAAATGGCATTCACAGAGCTGAAATATAATTTCAGTCCACCCTGTGTTCACTCTACAAACCACAATCAAAAGCCATTTACCAGAAATAGACTTAAATGCAGTTCTTTCTCCATGTTTATTAAATCTCTACGTGCAGTTTGAAGAACTGACCTGTCCAATGATTTCAGGGGCTGAAGGTGGTTGACAGTGGCTTTCAAAAATAATTCATTTCTAAGTAAATGAGATTTAAGATTACCAAAAACCTCTTTTTTTTTGGTCTAAGATTTAACAGAATAAGAGAAATCAAACAATTCTGCATTTTTTTCCCTTTAGTTTGAATATTAACACATTTATTTACGTAATTAATCTCTAGTGATAGAAAAATCTAATTTATTTTCATATTCAAATCACTGAAATTGATAGTTTTTGCTAAATTCAGTATTTTAAGACTACACTTAGATTTTCCTGGGAATAGTTGAATAAAGATTTTGGGAGCTGAGCACAGCCCCCTGCCAGACACGCAGCCCAGGACTCTCCTGCTGTCCATTGAAGCTGCTGTGCCAAATGATGTGAGCAAGAGCACTGCAAGGACACTGTGACTCATGCAGGCTGTGTCTGTGCTGAAGGTCTTGCTGGCCATAAAGCTGTTCCCAAGCTGTTTTTTCCAAGGGCTGCTGAAGGGAGGGAGATGCAGGCTCTGGGAGGAGAAGGGATGCCATAGGCCAGAGCTCGTGGCCATCTGCAAACCCCACAGAAAGGGAGGGCTTCAGTTTCTGGATTTCTTCTTCAAAATGCAAAGCAGCCCCAAACGACAAGAGGGAAATGTAGGCTGGTGTTGTTCAGTCCATCTCCCTTCACAAATGGGAGTTCTGGACAGATCTCCTGGCAGCAAACAAACAAGAAAAAATCATAGCATAGAATCATAGAATGGATTAGGTTGGAAAAGACCTCCGAGATCATCAAGGCCAACCCTTGGGCCAACTCCACTCCCTTTACCACATCATGGCACTCAGTGCCACGGCCAAGCTCACTTGAAAAACCTCCAGGGATGGGGAATCCACCCCCTCTCTGGGCAGCCCATTCCAATCCCTGAGCACTCTCTCTGCAAAGAAGTTTTTTCTGCTCTCCAACTTCAATTTCCCCTGGCAGAGCTTGAGCCCGTGCCCCCTTGTCCTATTGCTGAGTGCCTGGGAGAAGAGACCAACCCCCACCTGGCCACAACTTCCCTTCAGGCACTTCCAGACAGTGCTGAGGTCACCTCTCAGCCTCCTCTTCTCCAGCACAAACACCCCCAGCTCCCTCAGCCTCTCCCCACAGCACTTGTGCTCCACTCCCTTCTCCAGCCTCCTTGCTCTTCTCTGGCCCCGCTCCAGCCCCTCAATCTCTTGCCTCAACTGAGGGGCACAGAACTGAACACAACACTCAAGGTGTGGCCTCCCCAAGGCAGAGTCCAGGGGAAGGCTCACTGCCCTGGGCCTGCTGGCCACGCTACTTTGGATCCAGGCCAGGATCCCATTGGCCTTCTTGGCCACCTGGGCACACTCTTGGCTCCTGTTGAGCTTCCTGTCCCTCAGTCCCCCCAGGTCCCTTTCTGCCTGGCTGCTCTCCAGCCACTCTGTGCCCAGCCTGGAGCGCTGCAGGGCTTGGGGTGGCCAAAGGGCAGGACCTGCACTTGGCCTTGTTGAACTTCATGATCCTCTTGGTTTCCAAACACACACAGTTCCATCTGAAATCCAAGTGACTTGCTGGCTCCCTGACTGAATGTGCAGCCCTCTCTACAGGCAGGTTTGGGAGGGTGGTGTGGGCACTGCTGCACTGGTGCTGCTCCACATTTTCAGCATGTCCTTGGGTATGTTCACAGGGGTGCTGAGATGATAAAAGGAGGGATCATTTCCTTAGGAGAACGCAGCAAGAGAGTGGTTCAAAGATGGATGGAGACATTTTGGAATTGAAATATTTTCATAGTCCTGCATCTTGGAGATAGCACTGATGTACAAGTATTTGTCCCTAAATGATGTGCTATTGACAGGCATGAGCTCCTCAGGATGTGGGAGATGTCAGGTGCAATTGGATATGTGTAAAAAAACATTAAATGAGCACCATTAGTGTTTCCTGCAAGGAGTAGTTACTGGGTTTGAGAATTCTTTCAAAGCAAAAATTTGGCCTAATAGGTCTGGTACTTTTAGGTAGAACATTCTCCTGCAGAGAAAGAAACATAAAAGGATAATTTAATGCAATTTGTCAAAACAAAATTTACCTCTTCTCCTGTGGTCTGTAATAGTTCTGTTGCCACCCAAGTACTGGATGCATTCCAGTCTTTATGAATATACCTGTTATTTTGGACATGATTAGATCTGTCCTTCGTGTCAGCTATCTGCTAATTGCAACAACAGATTTTTGCATATTTAGATCTTCTAAACATTTTGCTTACAATTAAAAAACACTGATAAATCCCTTTATTTTTTACAGAAACAAAATGAAATCTGATCTTTAGTGCTTTACCCATCATTACAGATAATCAATATATTAAGCCTTTAAAACTGATGCTTCTGAAACAGCTTTTTTAAATTTTGTGGTATTTTGATAAGGATTTGATATTTGAATAATGAAGGCACAGAAAGTTTGGTGCTGCCCAGGATTCAGGCTAAAATCTCCTTTGGTCTAGAACTCTACATACTGTCTTAGGCACAAAATTTTAATTTTTTAATTAAAATCTGTCTGCATGAATCACTCACTAATTTAAGGTGATGTACTTGGTTACAACTCAAAATAACCTCATTGGAGCCAGTGTTTCTAATCAAGGGGAAGCAGCCTGGTGTGGTGCTGCAGAATTGTTTGCTGCTGTTGTGCAAAGAGTGCTTTGAATGGGTGGAGCTGGGGGGTCCCTGCAGTGCCCCTGCCAAAGCAGCTGGTACCGTGTGCCACCCTCTGAGGAGCTGGGCAGGGTGGTGCTGGGGGACAGTCCTGGGGCAGACTGGGATGCAGGGGCATGGAAATGAGCAGAACTGAATTCAGGGTTGGGGCTGGGGGACAGTCCTGGGGCAGACTGGGGTGCAGGGGCATGGAATGAGCAGAACTGAATTCAGGGTTGGTGCTGGGGGACAGTCCTGGGGCAGACTGGGGTGCAGGGGCATGGAATGAGCAGAACTGAATTCAGGGTTGGGGCTGGGTACAGGTTGTGTGGGCAGAAATGCTGGTAACTGGATCCCTGCAGCTTGGCATGGTGAAGAGTTGGCACCAGCAGATTTCTCTACTTACTCTACTTACTTTCTCTACTTATCAGCAGGTCTGGAGAGACTGTAATTCACCTTGCACAGATGTGCTGGCCACATGGATCAGTGGGCTGAGGGCAGGTGTGGGAAGGTCAACAAGGCCAAGTGGCAGGTCCTGCCCTTGGATCCCAACATTCCCCTGCAGCTCCAGGCTGGGGGATGAGCAGCTGGGAAGGGACCTGGGGGTGCTGCTCAGCAGCAGATGAATATGAGCCCAGGTGGGCAAGAAGGCCAAGGGCATCTGGTTTGGGTCAGCAATAGTGGGCAACAGGACCAGGGCAGTGACTGTTCCCTGTGCTGGGCACTGCTCAGGCACCTCCAGTCCTGGGGGCAGTTCTGGGTCCTTCATTACAAGAAGAGCATTGAGGGGCTGGAGCACATCCAGAGAAGGGAATGGAGCTGGGAAGGGGCTGGAGCCCCTCCAGAGAAGGGAATGGAGCTGGGGAAGGGGCTGGAGCCCCTCCAGAGAAGGGAATGGAGCTGGGCAGGGGCTGGAGCACCAGGAGCAGCTGAGGGAGCTGGGGCGGCTCAGCTGGAGAAAAGGAGGCTCAGGGGGGACCTTCTGGCTCTGCAATCCCTGCCAGGAGGGGGGAGCTGAGCGGAGTCAGGCAATTGTAATAAGACAATGAGAAATGGCCTCAAGTTGCACCAGTGGAGGTTTAGATTGGAGATTTGGGAAAAAGTTTCACTGAAAGGGTTGGCAAGCACTGGCACAGCTGCCCAGGGCAGTGGAGGAGTCACCATCCCTGGACATTTTCAAAACCATCTGGCTGTGGCACCTGGGGACATAGTTAGGTGGGGGACATGGCTGTGCTGGGAAAACATTTGGGCTCCATGATCTGAGAGAGCTTTTCCAGACTAAACAGTTTTATTCTTTTCTGTTCTAGAGAAAATGTTCCCAAAGCTGTGCAAAAGTGGAAATCCTAAATATAAGCTGAGTCAGAGTCTTTTTCTTAAGAGATCCATTAACCTGTGGCCTCCCCAAAACATGAGTTCGTTCTGAATACTCATATCTTAGATTTTGGGAAGCAATATATGCTACATGGGGATAGATATCAGTGACAGCAGTTGGCACTGTCTTGCATAGTAATTAGGATCATGAGCAGTGAAATATTCAGAGGTTAAAAACAACCCCCAAACCTGAACTTCTGAAATAGTTTATTTTTACATCAATTTTATTAGTTCTGTTTAAAGCATTTCAGCTTTTATTTTCATGTATCTACAATTGTGTCATTTGGTAACTGTTTGTTATGGCAGGTTTCTTCAATCATATCTGTTTTACAGTGTTTTAATGTGAATTATTTCTTTCTAGTGGTGCTCCATTAGATGAAGCAGTGCACATTTATGTGTTGGGTGCATCTGGACTAGAATAGGCAAAATAATTCTGAGTGAAAGATTTGTAGCTTATCCATAAAAAAAAAAAATCCACATTAAAGAAACTGGATGAAGAGAGAAGGAACAAACTCCATCTGTATTTTAGGTTTATCTCTAGATTAAAGAGAAATAACACAGCTGGAGTTCATTTCTTGTCCTTCCTGAAAAACTCTGTTTCATGTCTTTCTCTGTTAACAGTCACTCGACTCGCATTGCAGGTTTTCCCTAATAATTATTGGAGCTTGTGAAGTGCCTTGTTTTTGAATGGCTGGTGCCTGTTTGCAGCTTGTTACAAGCCCCACTCTGCTGGTTTGGGGAAGCCCAGTTTGTGTGTGTGCCACATGCAGGCTGAATAGTCATTATTGGATTATTAACTCAACGATTTTTAATATTGCTTTTTATTATCAAAGATTGGCTGTAGATACGTATCAAGAAGCAGAAAGAGGCAGCTCATTTGGGGCCAGGCAAACTCTGGTAGTGCAGCATGTGCAGATAAAACACAGACCCACCAGACTTCAGAGTGCCAAGAGAGGGAATGGAGATGAAGTGATTCATCCCCATGACATAAACAGAGTTTTCATCTTGAGATGCATTTGGAAGTTTTAGAAGGTTCTTTTCTTTTGTACACTTCATTTCAGGTACTGAAGGACTGCTTAGTCTCACTTTTCCTTTTAGAGCAGTTGATTGAAACATTTTTTTTTTTTTTTGTAAAATGGAACTGTGATAAATAATTTAGATATGTGCTTATAGATATCACTTCTCTGCATGTGAAGATATTCCAAAGCTTGACATTCCATTTGAAGTCAATCCAAGCCTTTTCATGTGTCTTCTCTTGGCTTTTTCCTTTTTCTGAATATTTGGAGATATGTAACATATATCTAATACAGAGGAAAAAATGTCATTATTTTTAAAACATGCATGAGCTGGCCAGCAGATGTGTCTTTTAGAGTTCCTTCTTTTTAACTGTATTTTCTGGAGTAAACAATGTAGCTCCCCCATGCCTTTCAGTGACAGTACAAAACCTGTGAAAAACAAACTAAGCAAATCATAATGGACTTTTAGATCCTTCTGCAGATGAGACATTTAATTTCATACACATTTAGGACTGTAGTCTATATTTCCTGTCTCAAAACTAGCGTGGCCAGCAGGCCCAGGGCAGTGAGCCTTCCCCTGGACTCTGCCTTGGGGAGGCCACACCTTGAGTGTTGTGTTGAGTTCTGGGCCCCTGAGTTGAGGCAAGAGATTGAGGGGCTGGAGCGGGGCCAGAGAAGAGCAACGAGGCTGGAGAAGGGAGTGGAGCACAAGTGCTGTGGGGAGAGGCTGAGGGAGCTGGGGGTGTTTGTGCTGGAGAAGAGGAGGCTGAGAGGTGACCTCAGCACTGTCTGGAAGTGCCTGAAGGGAAGTTGTGGCCAGGTGGGGGTTGGTCTCTTCTCCCAGGCACTCAGCAATAGGACAAGGGGGCACGGGGGGCTCAAGCTCTGCCAGGGGAAATTGAAGTTGGAGAGCAGAAAAAACTTCTTTGCAGAGAAGAGTGCTCAGGCATTGGAATGGGCTGCCCAGAGAGGGGGTGGATTCCCCATCCCTGGAGGTTTTTCAAGTGAGCTTGGCCGTGGCACTGAGTGCCATGATCTGGTAAAGGGACTGGAGTTGGCCCAAGGGTTGGACTTGATGATCTCGGAGGGCTTTTCCAACCCAATCCATTCTATGATTCTATGAAGGACGTGGTCATAATACATCAGTTGTGTTGCTAGTTTTTTAGATTTGCAGACAACATTAATAGAATCTAAGGAATTGGTGTGTTTGGTTGGGTTTTTTAGTACTTTGAACTGGTGTTATTTTGTTCCCCCTTTTTCCCTGCCCATCCAGCAGAGCTCCTGCCAGGACCGTTCTCATTTCTCTTCACTCAGCCCATGACACAGAGAAGCTATTTGCAATTTATGATTATTTCTTTTGGTCCTTCTTGGTTTCATGCTTGGGATACAGCCTATTACAGAAGTAGCAGGTGAATCTTTCTTCTCTTCTTTAACCTTAATTTTATTTGTGTTCTGTGGAAAAACCCTGGGCTGCTTCAGCTAAATCAGACTGTTATTCAGAGTTCAAGCACTGTGGTACTAAATGTTCTTCCACTGTTGCATTTCACCTCTTGTTTAAATTTACTTTTTATTTTCCTGTGAGAAAAGTCTCTTTTTTGTGTTTTTGAAGATTTAACTAGAAATTCAATTTTAAAATATGAAACAATTGTCAAAATCCAAGTTAAAGGTGCTTGTTTTGTTGGGCCAGTAGATGACAGAGAAAGGGGAAAATCTGAAATACATGTTGGAGACAGAACTGGGTATTCTTATTTTTTAAGAAATACGAATTTATGTAAGCAGATAGTTTTGAAAATGAGCTAAAGAAAGCCTGTACAAATACAGGCATTACCTTATGATGGGGTTTATTTATAAGAAAATATCAAGTAACTGTGCTTTGATAACACCTCGTGTGTCTGTGTGTGTTGCTGGAGCCATGGGAGTTCTGCTCTGGAAGGTCACACAATCACGACTCCTCTTTGAGTTTAATCACTCCAGTGTAATAGGGTTTGACTCAGCTCTCGGGCATGACAAGGATTAAACCTCACTATTTGAAAATAAACATGTAGGGCCTTAAAACTGTTGAGCTTTCTGTTGGCAGGACCTGTGCCCTGCCAGCCCCTGGGTGGGTGAGTGGGGTTGGACCCCACGAGGGATGCAACAGGTTTTATCATCGACTTTTCTGGCACTTTTTGCCTTTGAGCCCTGAGTTTTGCACTTTTAACATTCCCAGAACATTTACAGACTGCATGTCTTTGTATATTTTATATATATATATTTACACATATATACAAATATATGTATGTATATATACATATATATACACATATACACATATATATACACATATACACATATATATACACATATATACACATATATACACATATATACATATATATATGTCTAAATAAATAATTTTTTTTTGAATGCATACTGAATTTTCTGACCAGTTGTGAGTGGTTTATTGGAAGTTGATTTAAACATTCATTAGCTAAAATATAATGAATTATTAAGTAAAAACTGTGTTAGCCATGATGGCAACATGGCTTAAGTCTACCATATACCACTGTTGTTTAAGAGAATGGCATAAAGGTTATAAACAGCAGCATTTCTCCCATACAGAGCTGTCATTTGAACATGTTTTGAGGACTGGGAAGGAGAACTTCAGGCCCAGGTTTTATGTCTGCATTCATGGCCTGTGTTTGGTTTTCAGGGTAGCATTTGGACTACTCTGCTTGCAAAGAATTGTTTTCATGCAAGCCTTGTGACAGGTTCTCTAGGGAAGAACACACAGGTGAAAATATAGTGATAAACAGCCATGCAGTGATTGGTAGTTTAAAAGACTGAAAAAATGGCTTTGAGAGAAGAGATGGATTTTCTTAAAGAAGGATATTTTAAAAGGTCTTGAAAGTTGCCTCTCTCAGTTCCCTCAGCAGCTTTTCCCTTTGCTTAGTCCTGCTGAGCAGTGATGGGTTTTCTTTGGTTGTTTTGTTGTTGGGTCTTTGTTTGTTTGTTTGTTTTCTTTTGTTTTGTTTCTTTCTTTTGAGCATGAGCTGAACACAGCTGGTACTCAGGAGTATCATTCCAGCTGCTGTGGGAAGGAGCAGGTAATGCAGTGTATTTTGGGGGGTTTCAGATTTTAGTGCAGATTTTTTATAAGGCTCACATCAAGTGAACGGCTAAAGGGCTAATTAGGCACACATATAATTCATTAGGGATGGGTAAACTCCTCTGGAAAATCTAAACAAGATAACAGAGTGCTCCAAACTGAAGCTAAGCAGAAATCCTCTACATTGGAGCCAAATCTAAAGGAGCTGTTTGGCTTACATTAACTTTCTGAAGCTCCATCTGGGTTTTACCTATTACCAATCCTATTACTGTCTTTCAATTCATGAGAGACCCATTAAGAACATTTTAATAGTAGTTTTATTTCTTTTATATCTTTTATCTGTGGTTTATTCTCAGTGTGTTAGATTGTCAGAAGTGTTAATTTACATAAACATGTGGGTGAACAAATGGCTTTGTGAGCAAAGCAGTTTCTGAGACAGGGCTCCATCCAGCCCTAGCACTGGGTCCCTCATTCCTGTGCCACAGTGTCCCCATTCTGCTGCAGATGGTGGGGGGTGTTTGCCCTTGGGTGCAAAACAGGACATTCTTTTGCACTTGTTGTGTGTCTCTAAGGCACCCTTATGTGCTCCATATCTTACTGTGGTACCTGCACAGCTTCCTTGGCCTTCCTCTTCCTTCCCTGTGCAGCAGCCCCTGTCCCTCCTCACCCTCCCTGGCTGCTGCACTGGGCCCAGGGCTTGCCTTTGCTGCTCAAGATGTGTAAGTACCAACCACGTGGTAACCTCTAAGAACTGCTGTGGTACAACCTTTCCATCACTATCTCTGCTAACAAGTTGTCTTCCTTCTATTCAGACCAAGAGAGAGATTCAAATATTCAAGAGAGTTGTCAGACCCAAGTACCTGTGAGTTCTCTCTCCTCTGTGACCTTGGTTGCAACATGAAAAGGAATTGAGGATTTGTCGGGGGAAATGGGGATAGGCAGCATTAAAAAAGCCTCATGTCCTGGGGAGAGCCTGTTACACTGCAAGGGAAAGCTGCCTGGGCAAACTGGGGAGGAGGAGACTTGGTTTGTGAGCATAACCTCTAATTTTGCCAGGATATTGATAGTAAAACCTGAGCATATTCTGCAATGAAATGTCAGCACTGTCTTGCTGAAAATCAACTGGTATTATAGAATCACAGAATCACAGAATGGATTGGGTTGGAAAAGACCTCCGAGATCATCAAGTCCAACCCTTGGGCCAACTCCAGTCCCGTTACCAGATCATGGCACTCAGTGCCACGGCCAAGCTCACTTGAAAAACCTCCAGGGATGGGGAATCCACCCCCTCTCTGGGCAGCCCATTCCAATGCCTGAGCACTCTCTCTGCAAAGAAGTTTTTTCTGCTCTCCAACTTCAATTTCCCCTGGCAGAGCTTGAGCCCCCCGTGCCCCCTTGTCCTATTGCTGAGTGCCTGGGAGAAGAGCCCACAGTCTATACTTTGTAGTGTGTTCAATGCAGAAGTGTATGATGCTTTCAGATACATATTCATACCATGTCTGTTGTCATTCCCTTGGTAAAAATGAGAAATATCCCAAATGATGCTAGTTATGCTAGGCCAAAAAGAATTTAATTGAATTGTGCATTACTTCAGTTGTTACAGTCTCAGGGAATAAAATAATCACTTAGGAAACAGGTTTGCAGCAGATGACCAAAATGTTTTATTGCTCAATACCAATCACTGGATTAGGAAAATGGATTACAACTGTGAGTAATGAGTTCCTAAAGCCCCTGAATGTTATGATTTCTGTCAGTGTCTGCTTGATTTCATTAACCTTGAGCATTCTGAGAAATGACTGACTGGAAGATTTGCCCTTCCCTAATGTTTTGTACTGAATTTGTTCTATGTATTTATTAATATACATGTGAAGTCTGACTGGGAGTCACTTAAATGATTGTGTTTGGGTTTGAATAACTAGCAGGAAACTAAACAATGGCTGTCCTGGAGCACATCACAGTTCTGCCTAGACCTGCTATTCAGCATGTGAAGAGTGATTCTGTAAAACAATAGCATGAAAAATGAGAGTGTTATTTAATATCAAACACAATGCTTGGATGGTATTTTCCTGCCAGCAGTACCACTTTTTAAGTGTTTGTCTGTAGTGATCTCTCACTCAGTGGGAGTTCAGCTCTGAACTCGGGGTGCAGGTGCCATCCTGAAACATTTGAATTAATTCTCAGTGCAGTCACTGGAGTGTTGTATTCTTTTCCTGTGAACCTGTGGAGAGTTCACCACTGAACCAGCACAGAAAAATGGACTTATTTCAGTTTTATCCACTGGAAACAGCAAATATCCCAGTAATAAACCCTGAGTGATGTGTAGTACTCTTCTCCCTTGCCTGACCTAAGGATCTGAAATTTTATTCTCAGATCTGAATTGTAAACTGTAACTTCAGTATTGGTCCAACTGGAAAACCAATCACAGAATCACAGAATCATAGAATGAGTTGGGTTGGAAGAGACCTCTGAGATCATCAAGCCCAACCCTTAATCCAACCCCACTTTGATTACCCCCAGTGCCATGTCCAGTCTCACTTTAAAAACCTCCAGGGATGGGGAATCCACCCCCTCTCTGGGCAGCCCATTCCAATCCCTGAGCACTCTCTCTGCAAAGAATTTCTTCCTGATATCCAACCTAAACCTCCCCTGGCACAGCTTAAGCCCATACTCTCTTGTCCTACTGTTGGTTTCCTGAGAGAAGAAACCAATCTCCACCTGGCTACAACCACCTTTCAGAGAATTGTAGAGAGTGATGAGGTCTCCCCTGAGCTGCCTCTTCTCATGCAGGCATAAGCTCTGTGCTTGTGTGACTGTTTTAAGTCCCATGGGGAAAACTGTGCCATCTGGAAATGAGAAAGTAAAGGGTTAAGAATGGGGTTGGTAATTAAGCTTGTTAACAATCCCAGTTTTGGGGAGTTGTTTCAAAGGTTAAATGATCTGCAGTACCATTAGACATGGTGTATAATTATAACACTCTTCACACAACTTTCTACTTCGGTGTATTTTCCCCTTAAAATACTTTTGCTGAGTAGGTGAACAAGGTAGCACTGAAAATAAGCCCTTAGGGGTGGCTAGTAAATGGGTGTTGGCTTCAGTGGACTAACTCACAGAACTGGTGATGAGAAAGCTCCCCATGTGTCTCCTGCTTTTAGAGCAGCCTGTGTTCATTTGTAGGTGGCTTTGGTTCCAGTGTCAGGGAAGGTCAGACATGGGCAAGCTTGGTTTGAAATGAAGACTCTGATTTTCTGTGTGCTTAACATCTCCCCTGACTCTGTAAATGGAAGGCTGCAACTTCATTTAGCTGCCAGGCAGCAGAAAAATGACCCAGCAGCATCTGCCTCTCCTCCAAAGCCTGGTGTGTGTGTCAAGGGTGTTACACCCACAGACACAGCAATTAAGGAGAGAGAACAAACAGTGTGAGCGACACGGGGAGAAGCAACCCCAGTGTCAGCCTGGCTGCTGCAGCCCATCCTGAAAACCGATTCTGGGCTTCTGTGCAGCAGCTCAGCAGGTACCTCAGAGCAAAAAGGGGCATTTGACAGCAGCATAAGAAGTGTAGAAGGTGGATGGGCTTGAAGAACCTCATTTCCAGCTCCCCCAACATATGGAGTGAGATCAGTGCTGCAGACACAGCTGCTTCTCACCTACCGTGTCTCCTCCCTTGGGTCCTGCCATTCCAGCACCTGTGTAGAACACACCAAATGCTCCCACTGTTGCTTCAGGGTTTACCAAAATTTTCTCTTGAGAGAACACACCCCATTCCCATTTGCCAACTTCTGTTCCCAACTCCTGAATTTTGCTTTTGGCCTGGATCGATCCTGAGTCTTTGTTGTCCTACTGGTCACATCTTTGTACAGCTGAGTGGGAAAGACTGGGAAGGAATCCTTGAATAACTTCCAGATTTGTGGGAGAAACCCCAATGGAGGGAAATATGCTCTTTCTGATGTGTTGCTTTGTGCAACAGCTGTACTGAAATCAGCACAGGGTGGGAAATGGATGTCCTGCTTCTGGCTATTGATTCCCTCACAAATGTTCTTCTATTTGTGCCCTTTCCTCGTGGTTCCATTTTGTGGTGGGTGTTTGAAAGGTTTCAACTCCTGACAAGATGATGTATTTTTTTTTTCTGTCCAGTTCTCTGAGTTCTCTTTTCAACTTCTTTTCTGGACTTTATCCTTAAGTCAGATATTTCTACTTCCAAATTTCCCTTTGCATTGCCTAGTGGTAATGGAATTAATAATAACAGGAGTTAAAAATTTTTAGTATCTGTCATCCTATGTTGTATTAGAGACTAGAACTATACAGTGAACTGCATGCAGATTTTCTGTAGAGAAGGGGACAACAGATCAGATTTTATTGGGCTGCCATCAGACTGGGTTTAAATTCTGCACTTTCCTGATTGCAAACAAAGCTCAAAGTGGCAGGAGGAAATACAGTGAGAAGAAGTAAAGCAGTGACCTGTCTGCTCATCAAAAGCTGTTGGATTGCACTGGTTTACAGTCCAATATTTTTAAAATATCCAGCAATAGAGCTGTTTGTCAGATCAATGTGATTGGATTTGGAATTACTGACCTTTCCCTCCTAAAGACTCTCCCTTGTCTTTGCAAGCTTATGGGTGGAATATTTTTGCAACCACTGGCATAATTTCTGAGGGTTGATAGAGGTTTCAATATTTAGATCTGTTTTGTCCTGAGTGATTTCTGTTCTCTGAAGATACCTCAGGTGAGGATTTCCTGACAGAGAGGTAGCAGCTCTGGTATAACTTTGTACTGGAGTTACTTTTCTGCACCTATGGATGTATAATGACACGTTTAAGTAGGTGGTTTAACACTTGTATTTTACTTTTTTAAGTTCTAAATGTAATAGTTTGGGTTTAGTTATCACTTCACACTTTGATTTTTCCAAAATTAATTTGTAATTCTGTTTGATTTGTTTGTTTGGCTTTTTTGTTTTCTGTATGGAACAGAGCTGATATAGGAGATAGAATCCCAGAATGGTTTGGTTTGGAAGGGACCTTAAAGCTCATCCACTTCCACCCCCTGCCCTGGGCAGGGACACCTCCCACCAGCCCAGGGTGCTCCAAGCCCTGTCCAACCGGGCCTTGGGCACTCCCAGGGATGGGGCAGCCACAGCTGCTCTGCCCAGCCTGTGCCAGGGCCTGCTCACCGTTACAATAAAATATTCTTCCTTGTGTCCAATCAAACCTTCCCTCTTCCAGTTTCAAACCTCTGCTCCTTATCCTGTCTCTACAGACCTTGGTAAAATGTCTCTTTGTATTTTTTATACATTGAAAGAGCACAGTAAGATCTTCCTGGAGCCAGAGGATGCTGCTGCTGCTTTGAAGTATAGGAATATTATTCACAGGAAAAAACCAAACCAACTTTAATTTAAAAGATGGATAGAGCCTACACTGCAGTACAGGGGTGTGCAGCTCCAGGATGGTTGTTAGAATCATAGAATCACAGAATCACAGAATGGATTGGGTTGGAAAAGACCTCCGAGATCATCAAGTCCAACCCTTGGGCCAACTCCAGTCCCGTTAACAGATCATGGCACTCAGTGCCACGGCCAAGCTCACTTGAAAAACCTCCAGGGATGGGGAATCCACCCCCTCTCTGGGCAGCCCATTCCAATGCCTGAGCACTCTCTCTGCAAAGAAGTTTTTCTGCTCTCCAACTTCAATTTCCCCTGGCAGAGCTTGAGCCCCCCGTGCCCCCTTGTCCTATTACTGAGTGCCTGGGAGAAGAGACCAACCCCCACCTGGCCACAACTTCCCTTCAGGCACTTCCAGACAGTGCTGAGGTCACCTCTCAGCCTCCTCTTCTCCAGCACAAACACCCCCAGCTCCCTCAGCCTCTCCCCACAGCACTTGTGCTCCACTCCCTTCTCCAGCCTCGTTGCTCTTCTCTGGCCCCGCTCCAGCCCCTCAATCTCTTGCCTCAACTCAGGGGCCCAGAACTGAACACAACACTCAAGGTGTGGCCTCCCCAAGGCAGAGTCCAGGGGAAGGCTCACTGCCCTGGGCCTGCTGGCCACGCTGTTTTTGATCCAGGCCAGGATCCCATTGGCCTTCTTGGCCACCTGGGCACACTGTTCTCACTGCACTGCTGTGGGTGTTGTGAAGGCACCAAAATATTGTGTGACAGAGAAGTGTATTCAATCTATTTGCTTATTCTTGCAGTAAATCCACCTCTCTGAGTAGTGGCAACAATTCTTTGAAGTTGTGGCGTCTATGGAACAATAAGCAACAGGGACTGAATGGCTTTTCCAACCAGAAACAACATCTATTATTGTGCCTTCATTTTCTTATTAGTAAAGCTCTTTCAAAGGAAAGTCAGAACTCAATACTGTGTTTAAGCTGCAAAAAGAGATATAAGAGGCATGTTTTAGGGCTTTTTCCTTATGAATGATGCTCTCAATGGCAAACATGTGGAATACATGTCCCCTACTTACAGGAATATTAGTACAAATTTGCTCATTAATGAATGAAGCTGAGTTGTGGGTGGTGTGTTGTGCAGGGCAGTTGTAGCCCCTGCACTCAGCCAGGGCTGTGGGGCTGTCCTGGCCCGATTACATAAAGCACATCTAAGCTGGTTTGGGTGCTTAGTACAGCCTAAACTGGATAAACAGGCTGGAGTAAACAGATTACTGCAGTGTTTAGTGGGAATTCATCCTGGGGTGGGAAGGAAAGGAACCATTCCCGGGGTATAAATAGGGAAGAATGAAGAGATGCTGTACAGCATCGAGCAGTGTTGGAGTTAACTGAGCAAGAACTGCAAAGATTTTTCTGAGGAGAAGAAGAAAACAGTCACCTTTGCTTAAGTACCATTGAGATAAATATACTTTGGGTTTTGAAGGTATGTTTTCAGCACTAAGGATTAAGTGGACTTGGCAGTTCCTTTGAGCTTGACATTGATATTGTAATGAGCTTTAAATAGCTGATTCCCAAGTGCTGCTGCTCCCCTTGCCCCGAGGTCAGCCCCAGGGTCAGGCTGGGGATCAGGGCATTGCCTTCCCCAGCCAGCCCAGGGGACACGTCCCCAGGTGACACCCCGACTCCTGGAAATCTGTCACTTCATCCTGACTCACTGCGAGTGCTACTGTGGAGGAGAAAGTGGCACTGACACCATTCCCCTCTGTTGGAGCCTCCTGCGCCCTCCTGGCTGGGGCTCTGGGCTGTGGAGACGGGCACAAGTTCTCCTGGCTGGAGCTCTGGGCTGTGGAGATGGGCACAGGTTCTCCTGGCTGGGGCTCTGGGGTGTGGAGATGAGTACAGGTCCTCTGGGCTGTGGAGATGGGCACAGGTTCTCCTGGCTGGGGCTCTGGGCTGTGGAGATGAGTTCAGGTCCTCTGGGCTGTGGAGATGGGCACAGGTTCTCCTGGTTCAGGCTCTGGGCTGTGGAGATGGGCACAGGTTCTCTGGGCTGGGGCTCTGGGCTGTGGAGATGGGCACAGGTTCTCTGGGCTGTGGAGATGGGCACAGGTTCTCCTGGTTCAGGCTCTGGGCTGTGGAGACGGGCACGGGTTCTCTGGGCTGGGGCTCTGGGCTGTGGAGATGGGCACAGGTTCTCTGGGCTGTGGAGACGGGCACAGGTTCTCTGGGCTGTGGAGACAGGCACAGGTTCTCTGGGCTGTGGAGATGGGCACAGGTTCTCTGGGCTGTGGAGACGGGCACAGGTTCTCCTGGCTGGGGCTCTGGGCTGTGGAGATGGGCACAGGTTCTTGGGCAGGATGATGTCCCAGCAGAGGGTGGTGAGATGTGCTGGTTCTCCTGTGAAAAGCAGGTGGCCAGACCACCCAGTCCCTGTGCCATTTCAGTGCCCTCCCCCTTCGCTGTTTATGTAACAGTGTCATTTCTGAACAAACTCGCAGCTTTTTCCTTGTATATTTGCACCATTTCCTCCCAGAGCACCCAAAGGAATTCTCATTTCTGCAGGAAGAACGTGGGGGGGTTGCATTGCTTTTGTTTGAGAGAAGCTGACTTGAAAACAAAGAAGCAGAACTGGTACCTACAATGTTTAAAAAGGACAAACCCCTTCACGTTTGTCATACTCCAAGCACATACAAGACCTTGACATTTCTGCAGTGAGATCATTGTGCCTGCTGGGTTTGCAGATCTTCATCAAGAAGATGGGCAGAAGCCACCAGAAAAGGGGAAGACTATGGAAATATTTGAAACCAGATAAAGTAAATGGAGAAGCATTTGAGTTAACGTAGAGAACAAACCTAAAAGAAGTAGCTATTCTCAAAAAATTTAAGCATGAACCAGACCAGGAATTTTTATTCTGAAACAAATCCAAATCATTGCTATTATTCAGGAACAGTAAATTTGGATCATCCATCTCACCCAGCGTGGTGAGAACAGGCAGCTCTGAAGGGCTGTGCTCCCAGGGGAAGGATCAGCAGCGACATCCCTCTAACACCTAGGGAAGTACAAGAGCATTCCAAGAGAGTGCCACTTCCTGGGATGCCTGTTTGTCAAATAAATAGTGTGACCTCATTTCTCTTGAGTTGTCAGGGAATAGGTGACTTTTATAATCTGAATGAATATCTTATTTCTAATAGCTGAGTGCCCAGATGGTTACAATGCTGTAACCTATCACAACCCAGATGAGGGATGGGATAATACAGCCCAGAGGGATGGGGTAATACAGCCCAGAGGGATGGGATAACACAGCCCAGAGGGATGGGATAATACAGCCCAGAGGGATGGGTTAATACAGGCCATAGGAATGGGATAACACAGCCCAGAGGGATGGGATAATACAGCCCAGAGGGATGGGGTAATACAGCCCAGAGGGATGGGGTAATACAGCCCAGAGGGATGGGATAATACAGCCCAGAGGGATGGTTTTCCCCACTGTGAGAAACTTTGGAATAACTGGCTGTCAAAGCCTCAGCTTCTCAAGTGGGACACTAGAAATTTTTTTACAGCTATCTCATTGTTAAAGGAGAATGTTGGGGCAGTTCTGCCAGAAAAATCCCAAACCAAGCCAACCCATACACCCTCCAGCCTGGGAATGGTTGTGATTTGGAATACTGAATCTCCTCTTTGCCTAAAGAGGATGACTTTCCTGCTGGACTGAGGAGTTTGCACCTCTTCTGTAACTAGAAATAGAGACATTTCAAGCTCTGTGTCACTCATCTTTAATTTACTATAAATTTGGACTTCCAATGTTTGCCAAGACCTGTATAAAAAAGTCTGTTTTAGAACTGCAACAAAGGAACTTTAAAAGTCAATGTCTACAACTGTTCCTGCCAAAAATTCCAGTGAGCATCTTGGCTGGTTTTAAGTTTACAATTGACACAATTCCAGCTGTTCCAGAATTTACCCCCAGCAAAATGTAGTTTCTAATGCTGACACAGTAAAGGCTGTGTTCTTACAGTCCCCAGGATGAGGACAGAGCTAAAATAACACATGGGAGGAAACAGTTACCTGAAACCTACACCCCAAATTTCTGTGCTTTGCTTGTGTGTGATTGAAGAGGTACAAATGGTGACTTTAATGTTAATCTCTCTTTAGATACTTTGTCACACTAACAGTTTTTCAAAGATTACTTTTATTTCCCTGAAAAACACAGGTATGAAATACATGGCACCCAAAGAGCCCCCAAGATTGGTTTTTTTTTTTTCCCAGCCAGAACTTCCAGATGATCAAAACTGTGATTTTTCATGCTAAGCTGGGAAGTGACACTTTTTTCACCTTTGTTGTCTCTTCTCTTCCTGGTAGTTTGGAATAAGGAGGGTCAAATATGACAATTTTCTGTGTCTGTTTTTTAAGCAGTGTAGGCACAAGGTCAGTGTTGGTTAAAAATCCCCTGTTAAGCTGGGGTGTGCCGGTGGGGAGTGAATTGCTGCAGTTGTGCCTTTCAGTTCTGACCTGCAAACTGGTGTGTGAAGGTGTTCCCAGTTTGCTGAAGGTGCCACACGGCACAGTTTGGGGTTGGTTTTCTTCTGAGTTAGAGGCAAAGTGCTGGAGGGCAGAAAGTGCTGCCAAAGGCAGAAATTCAGAACCCTCTGACCAGAACCAGGAATTTGTCCCATGACCAGGGTAACCCAAGCTCAAGTCACGGGTTAGGATATTTTTTGCATTGTTTTTATAGATTATTTTTGCCCAGACAAACTCACCAGTTTGCAAAGTAGTGGTTTTCTGTTGCAGAGTAAAACCAGCAGATCTTTTCAGCACATTTTCAAATCTGTTTCTCTGTGCTAAAATGTTCTTTCAATGAACACAGTAGAATTAGGCAGAGGGTTCCTTGGAGCCTTGGAGGAGAATTTTGGTCACATCCCTCTGTGGCAGAGATACAGACCTGTATCAGTGGGCCTGAACTGCTTCTCATGTTGAGCTTGTCAATCAAACAGGGAAATACCTTTAGATATTTCTTGTTCTAGACTCTCTCTTCTTATTTTTGTCCTTTTTGTGCAGGAGATTAGATAGAAAAAACATATACACAGTTCACAGATGCTTGCAAATCTTTCCATATCAAAGTCACCCCCTCATAATTTATGTATAAATTTAAAGATACTTACAGATGTTTTATGCTTAAGTGTTCTCGATAATAGTAAAGCTTCTACTTTTCAGTATGACTTTCCATTGTACATGTTGCCAGCTAAATGCTTCAATTTTACAACATCTTAAGCTGTTCTATAAATGTACAAAGGTATAAAATGCTCAACGAAAACTGAAGGGAATTTTGGGGAATTGCTAACTTGTGTTTTTATGATGTTTGTGAGTATAAACATTTTTTCTCTGTCTACTGGAAACAGATTTTGTTGAGATTTTCAAAATTATTTTAAAATCACAGAGGTCAGCATTTTCTTTTCTAGTTCTGGGTTTTACTAAGATGCTCATGCAACTAATACAAACAGGGATTAAATTTAATCTGGGGGGATAAATAGGAGCAAAATGAACTGCTTTATTATTATTAACATATTGAACTTTTAGTCACTGATATGGAGAGGTTGGTTTCATATTAGTCTCAAATCTCAACAACAAATGGTCATCTTGAGCATTTCTGAATTCCACTGAGCGAAGTGAAAATGAGTTCATTTGTTTGGAGTGCTCTTCCTGAAACCTTATTACACACACTGCTTGTTCCCAAATTCCAGCTGGGTGGCAATTGCTGCCAGGAGAGATTGGGGGGGTGTTTCCAAAGGCACAGTGGTTTCTCATCTTCATTCATGTACCTTTTCCTGGAGCTGGTCTGAAATGTGAAGAGTGGCTTTTTTGTGCTGTTTCATACTTAGAAGAGCTAATATTTTAATTCTGTGCTAAGTATATCTCTATCTATCTATCTATCTATCTATCTATCTATCTATCTATCTATC
>VWZD01011778.1:469467-504402 GCA_013396695.1 Sakesphorus luctuosus
ATCCATCCATCCATCCATCCATCCATCCATTTCTCCTGAACCATCAGTATCCCAGTTTTCAAGCTGCAGAGCAGCTTCCATCTTCCACTGAATGGTTTGATGCAAGATAAGTCACTGGCAAGGAATGAAGAAAAAAACCTCTCCTGCTCCTTCTAATTTGCATTTATGTGTCACTGGGGCAAAATATTTTCCCCCAGTCCATTATCTCGTTCTCAGTTCACTTCTTGTTTACAAGCCATGGTTTGCCAAGTGGCTCTGGAGAAAGTATTCTGGGATTTCAGTGTTTGTGGCACAAGCTGCCACGAGAAAGTAGTGCTTGAATGGCTGGTTGTGTGTGTGAATCATCCTGAATTTATGAAGCAATGTCTGTGTCTCTGTCTGCTTTTATAACCTGAGAGATTTGGTCACTCAGAGAAGGGCAATGTGTCTTTTGCTCTGCATCATCTTCTGAAAAATCTTTGGAGGTGCATGTTTTGTAGTCTGAGAGTTCTGCAGGTTACATTTAGCTTTGTAGAACATTTAGCTTTTTAGGAAGTGCTTTGCTCTAGTGGTGGTTCTGCAAGGTGCTCTCATCCTTCCAGGGTGGCTTCTCCAGGAATTCTGTGTAATCTTTAGGATCTCTGTATCCCCTGGCTCTCTGAGAAAAAAAAAATTAAAAAAAGAGAAATAATTCTGTTCTGATGACCTGTATTTAGTGATTTTAGTGATGTGCCTGAATTTCAGAGAACACAATAATTTATTAAGCAGCAGTCACTCTCAAGCTGTAAAACATAAAGGACTGTAGTAGGGACACTGCAAGTCTTGGCTCTGTGTGATCTGGCAGTTCAGGTGCAGAACCCCCCAGTGCTCCCATGCAGAGACTGGTGAGAGCTGGGGTTGTGCTGCCCTTGCAAAGGGGTGAGCAGCCCTTGGGTTCCCTGAGCAATTAAATATAAATATTTTAAATAGAGCAGTTGCACCACTCAAAGAACTGTGAAACATATTTCCTAGAAATGACACTCATTGAGATGTGCAATTCCCAGTACTTGAACCAGCTGTAAATTCTCTTTTGCTGAATGATTTATTAAAAGGTTTGCCTTAGTTTTTTAATTCTGTGTGGGGGTTGTTTTTTTTTTTTCTTCACTGAAACCAGCAGGATTTCTGTCCTATAATGCAACTGGTCCTTCATACCCAAACCAAAGCAGATGCCAAACTTTTGGGTGTAGATGTACAACTGGGCAGTGAGTGGGCACTGTTGAAGTTTCCTGGGAGATGTTTGTTTGCCAGTCAGCATTAGGGGCTTAGCAGTTTTGGAACTGTGTGTCTTCCCTGGCTCCAACAGCTCTGAGAGGAATGAGAAAGCTCTCAGGAGCTTGCAGGGCTCCAGCTGCTCAGTAAATCCAGCCTGATTCCTGATCCTCACTGCCCTGGGGCAGGGGGTGGATGCTCTGCCAGGTGTCTCGGAGTATTCCATGCTGAGCCCTCAGGAATTCTGCTTGTGTTGGGATCATGGAAACTGAGCCTTGCTTGGAGTGTCTTGATGGACAAGTATGTTGTGGATATAGAGAATCCTGGAATATTCTGAGCTGGGAGGGACCCCCAAGGATCATCAAAGTCCAGTTCCTGGGCCTGCACAGGACACCTCAAGAGTCCCTCCCATCATATGCCCAAGAGCATTGTCCAATATGTGGGGCTGA
This sequence comes from Sakesphorus luctuosus, assembly GCA_013396695.1. NCBI lineage: Eukaryota > Metazoa > Chordata > Aves > Passeriformes > Thamnophilidae > Sakesphorus > Sakesphorus luctuosus. The sequence goes on from VWZD01011778.1 coordinate 471,144, forward strand.
TTCCATAGCTGGCATTGGGGTGTGACAGATTTAACATGTAAATTTGGGGAACTTCCTACTTAGCTGGTTCTGGAAAGCTTTGCTATCTGGGATTAGTGGTCCTTCTTAAACCAGAGGAGGATATTTTTAAAGCTCTGTTAATGTTTTGGTGAAATGTTTGGGACATTCTTATTATAGTCTGTATATTTTTGTTGTCATGATTATGGAAAAGCCATGGTGGGGAATGAATTTGGACTGTGAGAACAGTAGCAAAAGTACACAAATGCAATATTGAAATCCCATTCCCTTGGTTTAGGAGATGTGACATAACATGTAATTAAATGATAATTTTATTGAGGTTGAAAGGGGTTTTGCAGCTTGAGCTTCTGCTGTTCTACCTACCTTAAAAAGGAGATGAATGGCTTAAAAAGACTGGTCCTTTTGGGAGAAAAAAATTCTTTTACAGAGCTTTAGAAAGCAGATAACTTTTAAAGTGGATTTACTTTACAAACTTCCTTCTCAGGCAGGAATTCTGTTCTTATGTTGCAAAAAGGTTTTTCATGACAAATGCATTTGGGTGAATTAAAACTAATGAAGTTGCATGAGCAAATGTTTGATGTGATACAAGTCAGACTTTGTTGTGGACATTGGACAACCTTACAGATAAAAGAAATGTGTGTTGGTTCAGTAATACACAACAGAGATATTGTTGGGTCAAATTTTGGGGCCTGGCCTTTAATGACTTCCAGGTAATACATCTCTAGAAGTCAGTGGGTAAAAATTGTTTTGTCTTGCTTATTCACTTCAGTTTATGGCCCAAACCCCTTCTGCCCATGCCCTCTTTTTCCGTAACATGGACTAGAATCACAGAATAGGTTGGGTTGGAAGGCACCATGAAGGGTTGGACTTGATGATCTCAGAGGTCTTTTCCAACCCAACTGATTCTATGATTCTNACTGGTGAGAGCTGGGGTTGTGCTGCCCTTGCAAAGGGGTGAGCAGCCCTTGGGTTCCCTGAGCAATTAAATATAAATATTTTAAATAGAGCAGTTGCACCACTCAAAGAACTGTGAAACATATTTCCTAGAAATGACACTCATTGAGATGTGCAATTCCCAGTACTTGAACCAGCTGTAAATTCTCTTTTGCTGAATGATTTATTAAAAGGTTTGCCTTAGTTTTTTAATTCTGTGTGGGGGTTGTTTTTTTTTTTTCTTCACTGAAACCAGCAGGATTTCTGTCCTATAATGCAACTGGTCCTTCATACCCAAACCAAAGCAGATGCCAAACTTTTGGGTGTAGATGTACAACTGGGCAGTGAGTGGGCACTGTTGAAGTTTCCTGGGAGATGTTTGTTTGCCAGTCAGCATTAGGGGCTTAGCAGTTTTGGAACTGTGTGTCTTCCCTGGCTCCAACAGCTCTGAGAGGAATGAGAAAGCTCTCAGGAGCTTGCAGGGCTCCAGCTGCTCAGTAAATCCAGCCTGATTCCTGATCCTCACTGCCCTGGGGCAGGGGGTGGATGCTCTGCCAGGTGTCTCGGAGTATTCCATGCTGAGCCCTCAGGAATTCTGCTTGTGTTGGGATCATGGAAACTGAGCCTTGCTTGGAGTGTCTTGATGGACAAGTATGTTGTGGATATAGAGAATCCTGGAATATTCTGAGCTGGGAGGGACCCCCAAGGATCATCAAAGTCCAGTTCCTGGGCCTGCACAGGACACCTCAAGAGTCCCTCCCATCATATGCCCAAGAGCATTGTCCAATATGTGGGGCTGATTCCATAGCTGGCATTGGGGTGTGACAGATTTAACATGTAAATTTGGGGAACTTCCTACTTAGCTGGTTCTGGAAAGCTTTGCTATCTGGGATTAGTGGTCCTTCTTAAACCAGAGGAGGATATTTTTAAAGCTCTGTTAATGTTTTGGTGAAATGTTTGGGACATTCTTATTATAGTCTGTATATTTTTGTTGTCATGATTATGGAAAAGCCATGGTGGGGAATGAATTTGGACTGTGAGAACAGTAGCAAAAGTACACAAATGCAATATTGAAATCCCATTCCCTTGGTTTAGGAGATGTGACATAACATGTAATTAAATGATAATTTTATTGAGGTTGAAAGGGGTTTTGCAGCTTGAGCTTCTGCTGTTCTACCTACCTTAAAAAGGAGATGAATGGCTTAAAAAGACTGGTCCTTTTGGGAGAAAAAAATTCTTTTACAGAGCTTTAGAAAGCAGATAACTTTTAAAGTGGATTTACTTTACAAACTTCCTTCTCAGGCAGGAATTCTGTTCTTATGTTGCAAAAAGGTTTTTCATGACAAATGCATTTGGGTGAATTAAAACTAATGAAGTTGCATGAGCAAATGTTTGATGTGATACAAGTCAGACTTTGTTGTGGACATTGGACAACCTTACAGATAAAAGAAATGTGTGTTGGTTCAGTAATACACAACAGAGATATTGTTGGGTCAAATTTTGGGGCCTGGCCTTTAATGACTTCCAGGTAATACATCTCTAGAAGTCAGTGGGTAAAAATTGTTTTGTCTTGCTTATTCACTTCAGTTTATGGCCCAAACCCCTTCTGCCCATGCCCTCTTTTTCCGTAACATGGACTAGAATCACAGAATAGGTTGGGTTGGAAGGCACCATGAAGGGTTGGACTTGATGATCTCAGAGGTCTTTTCCAACCCAACTGATTCTATGATTCTGTGATTATTTCACTGCACTCCGTGCCCTGGGCAGGGACACCTCCCACCAGCCCAGGCTGCTCAGAGCTCCATCCCACCTGGCCTTGGACACTTCCAGGGATGGGGCATCCCCACCTTCTCTGCCCAGCCTGGGTATTGGCTCTGTTCCCCACTGGCACAGGACAAGGGGAGGTTCCTGTCCTGCCTCTCTGCCTGTCCCCAAAGCACAGCAGAGAAGTGGCTGTTGCTGACAGAGCCCACTGAGTGGGTCCCACCTCACCCCACTGACTTTGGGGTCGTCCTTCATGGCATGAGATATATTCAGCCTGCAGAAAGAAGCAGGGTTTGTAACATCTTGGGGGTTTCTGCATTAGTTTGTATCATAGTAGTGGTCGTGATTGTATGAAAGGTTTTTACAGTTATCTTTCAAATCTGGAGCCACAATGGCTGCCTTGCACTTCTCACTCCCCTTTGGGGGCCGTAATGTGACGCCTTCATAAAATATTACTGCTCATTGCTATCTATACATCTGAAAACTGGGCTGCAGGGGATGGCTTGGATACTGCTCCAACAGCACAAACAGGCTGTGGAGTTGAGTTTGCTTTTACCTTTCTGCAGAGCAGCTTGACATGGGCAGCTTTGGAGCACAGTTTTGAGGGGAGAGGTCTGTGAAATCCTGAGGTACAGCAGACACTTGGTTATTAAATAAAGAGCTGGGAGATGAGTTTTCATCTGGTCACCAGCTTATGGGGTGCTCACCTCATCGCTTTTCTCATAAGTTGTAGTTCTTACACCTTTTTCAACCCTGCTTGCAAGCAAAATAGCTGAGAAGATGAGAAAGGGAAGCTCTGATATAAAAGGTCACCCCTGAAACTGTAACAGATACAATTGTATTGATTGCATCAAACCCACTTCTTTATTTCAGATATCTGGTAGTCAGTTTTTTGTTTTAAAATAGTAGTTTCTTTTAACTGTTCTTTTAAATGAGCCGTTTTATTCTTGAATTTGAACTGACATTGCTAAATGTATGGAAAAACAGGTAAAGGGTGGCCTACTTTTTCTGTTACCCTTTTCCCATTTCATTGCTTCCTAGTGTTGCCATTAATTTAGTGCTTAATCTCCTGCTTTTTTCTTTTTTCTTTTTTTTTTCTATGAGATTGTAGATTTTAAAATGTTGCTAAAAATGGCCTTCTGATTTCCTATAGCAAAAAATCCAGTTCACAAGCCAAAAGTATTTTATGGCTTGAGAAACGAGTGGTGTTTGTGCCCTTTCCCCAAGCAACAGGAATCACTCCCCCACATACCTTCCATCACCTCCAGTCTTCCTCATTCATTCCTTGGAATGACACTCCTTTAGCTTTGTATCTGTGCCTTGATACAATGATTTGTCATATTGTATAGATTTATTGTCACTTATGTTACATGGAACTCTTAAAAAAAAAGAAAAATCTGGTGCTACTGTTACAGATTTCCTAAGAGCTACTTGGACAAGAAACAATATCTCTGTTCTCAGAGTTATCTAGGCCAGTAAATTAAATTTATGTACAGCAAAATGGGTCTGTATCTGCCTAACAAAGACAGTTTGAATAATCCAATGTGAAGATAACACTCAGTTACTCTGAGTTTCATGCAAATTGCAGAGCAGTGCCAAAAGTGATTCTCCTAAAGTAGATCCTTTCCTAAAGTAAATTCTTTCCTAAAGTAATATCTTTCCTAAAGTAATATCTTCCCTGAAGTAAGCCCCCTGTGCTGCCTAAAGTAATACCTTTAAGTGACTTTGCTAAGTTAATATTTTGGAATGGTCTTGAACATCCTTTTCCCACTCAGTGAACCAAACTTCTTTCCTTTTGTTTCTATAACTTTTAACCACTCCCCAACCCAACTGATTTTTCCCCCTCTCTGTAAATTTAGACAAAATAATTTCAGAGTTATTCCGGATGGAAAGTATCATAAAGGTAAGGTAAATAAATTCCTTTAATTCTTCAATTAAGCTTCCTCTGCTGAGGTTGAGAATGGCTGCTCATTAAAAAAGTGGGAATTGGATAAGAAGTGTTTATTTCTCTAACCACTACAGTGGCAGCAGGGTGTGCTTTGGGGTGCCACCTGCCCCCTGCCCGTGCTGGGGCAGCCCCTGCTGGGCTGTGCCCACTCCAGCCCCAGGCACTGCCTCCCTGTGACCATAGGTTTTGGCTGCCCATGCCTGGTGCCCCCTGTGCTGGGGCAGCCCCTGCTGGGCTGTGCCCACTCCAGCCCCAGGCACTGCCTGGTCACCCCTGTGGGCACAGTTTTTGGCTGCCCATGATTTGTGCACCCTGTGCTGGTGCAGGTCACGGTGCCATCGAGATCATCATGCCAGGGATTTATTTATTGGGTGCTTTTGCCTGCTCTGAGCAAGCTCCACAGTTTGCTGTACAATATGTGCAAATCCTTCAGAAATCAGGGCTGCTCTGCAGGAAAACCAGGCAGAAACGAGCTGCAAGTGTGGCTGGAGTGAGTGGAGTTGCCTGTGGGTGCTGCTTGCTGAACAGCCTGCTGGGGTTAGCAAAGTTAGTGGTGGGGTGCGAGTGCAAGCAGCTCTGAGACAGAATTAACTGTGAATATATTTCAGGCTGCACCTGTATTTGTAATGCTTAGGCCAATGCAAAATCCTTGGAAGACAGCAGTGACAGAGGTGCTTAATGTGTATTTTAATTCTGCCATTCCCAAGGCAGGCTGGCTCTTACATTTGGGGGCCAGAACCATATGAACCCCAGCAACTCAGCACAGTTTCAGGGCTTTCTTGCTCAAGTTCCTGTCTGGACAAGAAATAGGAATCAAAATCCATAAAATATGTAAAAAAATAGATGTTTAGTGTATTTATCACTTTCACTTAAGAAATGAGTCATTTCACTAACAGCATTTGCTTCTCAATACTTAAGAAAAATACTTCATGGAGTTTGCATATACTACTTTCTTGTTAAGGTGTAATTTTGTTTTATTTTGGATCATTTGCATGCTTTGAATGTACTTCTTTAAAGGGTTGCATAGTGCCATATTTATTTCTGTAATATTTTAGAATTCCTTAATTACATAGAATTTAACCATTTCTGTTAATAGTTGGGGGACACACACACTAGTAATTTTTGCAGTCTCTTTTGACACTCACAAAACAAAGAACCTGGGACTGTTAATCTCCTCACCTGCAGGGTCTGTACTTTAAATTCTCATCAGCCCAGAATGCATTAACTCACAGAGTTGGATCTTCAAAGCTAAAAGTCCAACAATACTCATTTTTTAATGCCACAGTATCCAGACTGCATCACAAGTCTTTATTAGGCTTATAGGAGGAACTGTTACGCTTTACAAATACAAAGATTTGTACTGTAAAGGAATCAGCAGTTAATTTAATGACTTTTTCATAGTGTGACAGTGATAGACATAATTTGCCCCATTAAATACAGTAGCTTTTAATGAGATATTTTGAGGATAACTAAAAAAGCAGCACAAAATGAACTTTGTCTCTCTGTCCATATATCCATCTAGATATTCCCTCTACCATGAAAATACTGATTTGTTTCTTAATGTGGATTGCTGGTACTTGTCCCACTTACTTTTGTGTGGATATTTTAAAAATGGAAGCCAGTAAGAACTCTCTTTTCTCTATTGCTTTATTTCCTCCAAGCTTTAAGTTGAGAATAGTAGTTCAATCTATTTGTGTTCACTGTGGGAAAAAACCCCTGTTACAGTTCATTTGGGGGCAAGTTTTACAAAAGAGTTAGGCTTATATGGTGTCCAAACCTCTGAAGAAAAGCTGAAAAATGAGAACACTGACTTAGCTGCCTCCCTTCTTTTGTGATGTTTTAGTGGCTGAGGGATCCAGGGAGGGAGGCTGGGATTCAGTTCCATCTTCTGCTTGATCCCATTTAGTCCACTACCTCTGATTTTCCTGAATATTCCCATAGCAGGGAACTCACCTGATCTTCAGGGTTTGGTGTGAAGATTTTCTTCACTACTAGTCTTATGTTTCATGTACAGTACCTAAAAAAAGTGCAAATAGGAGGCAGTGGCTGGAACTCTGATAGCTTCCTGTCTTTCCAGCAGCACTTCCTAAGAGTGTTTTTGTTTTGGGGGTTTTTGTTTGTTTGTTTGTTTTTAAGTCCTTATTTCTGGTTTGGGGCGGTCCCGTGGTGTAAAGGAGAGCACTCTGGCCTCTGAATCCCAAGGACCTGAGTTCCAGTCTCAGTGGGACCGTCCCCTGGCAGTTCAATCCCTCCCTGCCATCCCATCCCGTCAGATCTGGGATGCTCAGCAGGGTCAGCCCGGTCAGTACCGGGGGCTGGGACAGTCCCGAGGACTTCCCTGTCACTGTCCAAGCTGGCTCGGCCGTGGCAGATGGACCTCAGGACTGAAAGGGTGGGGCCAGTTCTGTGCATGCTGAGCCTCACCTGAACAATCCCCTGTGCAGGTTGGAAGGGCACGAAGGGCACACCCACGTGGGGAGAGAGAGCCCTGCCCAAATCTGCGTTCGCCAAGTCTGGCCATATGTATATATTTTTATATATATATATATATGTATTTTAGTTTAAGTGCTTCCAACTCAAGTGGCTCTCGTTTTGCTTCGTTTTGCACATGCTCCCATTTGTTGTGTGCACGAAGAGCTGTCCTGTCTCTGGCACAATAGCCTGAGGTGTGCACAAAGCCCAGGCTTTATTTTCTTGAATAGGCAGAGTGCATTAAAAAATTAGGAACACAGGAACTGACAGGGCAAACGGACCCACTTGGTTCGCTGTCTTTTGCAACCAAGTGAATTCTGCCAGGGACAGCTGAAGTTCCCTAGAATGGAAAACTGCAGCAATGTCAGAAATAGCATTTGCTTCTTCAGGATTTGGTAAGAAAAGAAAGCATCTACCTGCTGGTGTTCCCCGGGCTGCGCTCCTGCCTTCCTTCGAGCCGGTGTGTGCAGTCAGCTGGGAAGGGGAGAGGAGCGGGATCCGCAGGGGGTGGAGAGAAGGAGGAAAGGAAAGGTGTGTCTCTGGTGCCACCCGTTGCGAGCGCTCCGGAGGTGTAGCCTTAGGTGGGTACATCACCCCGTGGGCACTTGTGCCTCCTCCTAACGGGAAGCTGTGGCTCACCCGCAGCACTTACCGCCTCCTTCACTAACGCAATGCCAGGGGCTGCAGCGCTTCAGGTAGGGGAGCTGGCGCTTTGCACGGGACTCTCGTGCCGTGCCGTGCCGTGCCGTGTGCCCGGCTGCGTTCGGGGCTGCCTGGGCACACCGTGGGCACTGAGTGCCAGCCTGGGCGCCTCTGAGGGCAGGGCTGTGTCTTTGGGAGAGCATGGCCAGTGTCAGCAAAGGGTAATTGCTTTGAAAACGTCCCCTACTTTTTAATTTTTGAAAATATGGGAATAGAAATGATGAATTATAATAGAGCTGTGTATGTAAAGAAACCTCCTAAACTATTACTGTTTCTGTGGAATTTATTACCTAGTGATGATGTTGTGCCTGAAATATTAATCATAGAGTCATAGAATGGATTGGGTTGGAAAAGACCTCCAAGATCATCAAGTCTAACCCTTGGGCCAACTCTGTATTCTCTTTAACAATTGTCTCTTAACATGCTTTTTAGCCAATTACAAATGCAGTGGTTCGGGGTGTATTTCATAGATGACAGTAAATGTTTTGTATTCCAAGGAAATATTTGGAAAGAAAATAAGCAGCTTCCTAATGAACTTTATATAATAGTGCTTATACTTTGCATAGATTTTTGTATTGAAAATGTGCACCCTGTTTTTAAACAAGATCTTTGAAAAATGCATCCAGCACCAGCTTTTGACTTGTCAGAATGTCACATGAACTGCTGGTTCATTCTTTGTTTGCTTTCACCCTGTATAACAGCTGGGAATTTCATTTATCCTTAACTTGAGCTTAGGCACCAATAAGAACAATATGCAAATATTTATTTTTGAGGATAGAATATTTCTGAATCAACTAAACCTCTTTAATGAGTAAAATCACACTAAATATTGCAGTAGAACGTAGAATGCATCACTATTCCTGCTCCTTATCAGGAGTAGGGATGGAGGAAAATAGATGACAATATTACTTTTGATAAAATACAGCAACATCTTGCAAGTTTTCATGTTTTATGGAGTCAGATTTTGCTTATCTTTGAATTTTGAAGGGATTCATGGTGCAGTTTTAGCTGAAATTCAAATGGTACTGAATGCCTGGTTGGGATGATATATTTGGATTTGCAACTGCTTAAAGGAATTTCATAACTTCTCAGGAAGAATTAGCTGAAAAGGGATTCTCAAAACGACTTCTTTTTAAGGATTCAAGTGGCATGTGAAATATTGGCAGCCAATCTGCCATTCATCAATCTACCTGAGCTTTTTTCAGCCCCTGCAGGGAGACAATCCACACTTTTTAAAATGTTCCTATGTGGGCAAGTCTGTGAAACTGAATTCTGCCTGAAAATACCCACAGTTGGGAAAGCATGGTTATGTAACTGCTATTGCATAATAATGCATTTAATGATATTCTAATAGGAGTTTACTTTTATCACTGTTTCTTCAGGAGAAAAGGTTGCAGGGATGTGTCTAATTACCCTCCTTCTTTAAGGTTATCAGCTGTCCTCATTTTCAAGGACATCCCTTGCTAACGGGAACAACCCTGGGATCTTGGAGGCTTTACTGAAAATGGGGCAACGTTCTAATTTCAGAAAAATCCCATGTCATCCAGAAATGTGAGCAGCTGCAGAGCCTCCCGTGGGCTCCCAGGGCACCCCAGCTGGCCAGAGCAGGAGCAGCACTGGGTGCCCTTCCCCTTGGGAGGAAAAGGTGTGGCATACACAGGTGCAGGAGCCACAGATCCCACTGCTGGAACAGCCACTGGGACAGATACCGCGATCTCCCTGATTTTAGATATCAATAAATTCACTGTGTGATCAGTTTTTCCTCTCTGTAACTTCCCTGTGGCTACAAAGCTCCCAAGAAGTCCTGAGAATGGGTCAGCCAGATCAGGTTCATTGTCCCGTTCTGCTTGAATGGAAAGACCAGGCAGCAAATGTTGGGGCATTGGAAGGAATTTTCACTGAGGTTGAAGCTAAATTTAAAGGAGGAACAGCTCTCTGAACTCTCTGTTCTCAGCCAGTTGTCAAAAGAAAAAAATGGGTTTAAGAAGCGCTCAGATTTGTTTGACGACTTTGTTATCTCTGTACTTGAACTCAGAATATTTTATATGTGTTTTAAAATAAGGAAGTTCTGGGATTATATAAGAGGTTAGCCAAGTACAACACAGAGAAAGATGCAGGAAAGACTGAAAACTGAATTTACTGTGGATTTGAAATGTGTGCTAAGGCATCTCTGTGTATGTATCCAAAGGTTTCTTCTATGGAAGAGATCAGTGACACCTCAGTTGAGCCCCTCTAAAATAGGGATGCCTGGAAGGGCCTTCCTGGACTCTGCTGAGGTTTCCTGTACTTGAGATAATATTGTGTAGTGGTGTATGTTACTGGGATGAAAACTCTCGAGTTTTCCTAGCACAGAGACCTCAGTAAATCTGAGGGCTTTAACAGGGAACTGTTGGAATACAAACCCCTTGACTTTTCTCAAAATAGTCTTCATGACATGTGGGACTTGTGCAGCTTGGGTTCCAGAGCTGCCCAGGTCAGCAGCTCTCCTGTAGATGCAGAAGGCTCAGTGTGGTATTTAACTACCCAGTCATCACATTCAGCCTTGTAACCCAATGTGTAAGTTAAATAGGAAACTACATGCATTTTTCATGTATGGTGGTGTGTCAGGACACACGGGAGACTTTCCTTTCCTGGCTTTGGGGGTTTAAAATGTATCACCAGCACATACATGGCGTTTGGCTTTGTATTATAGTGACAACTGACTTTGAAAAGAAGCAATTCTAAGCACTGTAGCTTTATTTTGTAACAAGATCAATACTTGGTGTCAATTTATGAACCCCTGGGTGAATTTAAAAGAATGTAGTTTTTTATTTACAGCAGCTGACTCTTACCTGGGTAAGTGACAGTTCTAGTGTTCCATTACTTCCCCTTCTGTCATTTTGCAGTATAAAATTTCACGCATCTGCCAGCTCAGTTTCTCCTCTTTGTTGGAAAGATTTTGTGTACTCCCACTTCTGGTAATTAGAATAATGATGCAGAATTTTCTCAAGGTGAGGAAAAGTGCTGGAACCACAAAGTAGAGCATGAAGAAGCTGTAACTGCCCAGTTTCTTATGAGAAGATCTGAAACTCCCAAAGCATTATGACAGTTTTTGTGGGGAAGGTGCATTCTTAGGATCAAGGGGAGTGTCAGTTCTTAAGAGTTGCTGATCATTTGATCATTAAGGGCTGAGGACTCAGCTGAGGTGAAGGGATGATTTTGCTCACGTGTTGGAGCTGCTGTGCCCCAGGAAAAGCACATGGGAACTACTGTTAAGCTATTTAATGTTGTAAAAATCAGCTGAAAAGTGTTTGCCTTTTCTTTAGTTATTAACTAGGCCTCACTTCAATGATAATGCATCATGTGGATTAAGTGCCACCGTTCTCATTGCTGCTAATGGGATTTGTAAGTGGTGCAAAATCCGTGGGCATTGTAACAGCAAACTTGTTTGAGTGTGCCTTAGAAAGCTGTTCTATCTTTATTTCTGAAACTTTGGGTGACTTTAAGTTGCCCAAATCCAGTCTGCATTGGGTCTGCCTTCCCCAGAGCCCTGCTCTGGCCTGCAGAGGATCTGAGGGCACACGCTTAGAATCACAGAACCATGGAATGGATTGGGTTGGAAAAGACCTCCGAGATCATCAAGTCCAACCCTTGGGCCAACTCCAGTCCCTTTACCACATCATGGCACTCAGTGCCACGGCCAAGCTCACTTGAAAAACCTCCAGGGATGGGGAATCCACCCCCTCTCTGGGCAGCCCATTCCAATGCCTGAGCACTCTCTCTGGAAAGAAGTTTTTTCTGCTCTCCAACTTCAATTTCCCCTGGCAGAGCTTGAGCCCCCCGTGCCCCCTTGTCCTATTGCTGAGTGCCTGGGAGAAGAGACCAACCCCCACCTGGCCACAACTTCCCTTCAGGCACTTCCAGACAGTGCTGAGGTCACCTCTCAGCCTCCTCTTCTCCAGCACAAACACCCCCAGCTCCCTCAGCCTCTCCCCACAGCACTTGTGCTCCACTCCCTTCTCCAGCCTCGTTGCTCTTCTCTGGCCCCGCTCCAGCCCCTCAATCTCTTGCCTCAACTGAGGGGCCCAGAACTGAACACAACACTCAAGGTGTGACCTCCCCAAGGCAGAGTCCAGGGGAAGGCTCACTGCCCTGGGCCTGCTGGCCACGCTAGTTTAGATCCAGGCCAGGATCCCCTTGGCCTTCTTGGCCACCTGGGCACACTCTTGGCTCCTGTTGAGCTTCCTGTCCCTCAGTCCCCCCAGGTCCCTTTCTGCCTGGCTGCTCTTCAGCCACTCTGTGCCCAGCCTGGAGCGCTGCAGGGCTTGGGGTGGCCAAAGGGCAGGACCCGGAACTTGGCCACTTAAATTTGGTTAGCAGGGTGGCACTGCTGGGCATATTTGGGCAGCACAGCCAAAGCACTCAGTGCCTGCCAAGCTTGGCAGTTTGGCTGAGGGGCAGAAGGGAGGATGATGGCAGGACAAAGCCTTGCTGCAGAGCAGTAGCAGGAGCTTCTCCTCCATCTGAATTCCATGATGAAGGCCTGTATCAAGTCTAGTCTTTCCCTGTCTTGTCTCTTGGGTGGCAGATATTTGGAAAAGGCTTAAGGGCATCTCCTGCTCTCTGTAGACACTTCCTGACTCCTTTACTCTCCAGCTTTGCAGTTTGCCTGTCTTTGCTGTCACATGGTGTGACAACAGTGCCTGCCCTGGGGCCTTTGCCACCAGCCACATCTCCCAGGATGCCAGAGTGGCACCACTGCTGCCCAATTGCTGAGTAGGAGATGATGCTCTAAGACATTTAAGTGCTAAATTCAACCCCTTCCCCATGCTAAGAGATGTCCCCACTCGTTCTCTGTGCTGCCACCTGCCTCCCTGTTGCTTTTTCTAGATGTGTTGGTTAAACATCACAGCCAGTGACTTCACGTACAGGTTCTCTTTGTTAATATTGTGGCCCCACTGAAGCACTAATTCATTTTGTGCTTTATTTTTGCCCCACTGTACTTGTCCCCTGCCCACCTCCTGGTGCATATTGAGCCCTTTCACCCAGCAGAGCCCTTCTGGATAAATGTCAGCCTTTAGAAGGTTGCTAAACTCTGGATGCTGCTCTGATTTGCTTTTGTTTTTCTGCATATGCATTTGCCAAAGCCTCGTTTTTGGAATTACATTCATGAAACAAGGGTAGAGGTGGTTAATAATCCTCTGCTGTCTCACTTTGATCCTAAATGGTCATGTTCAGTTTTAGGTATTGCAGCATCTTGTAGAATATAAAACTTCTAATAGAGCAGAAATTAATGTTATTTGAGTCTTCTTGGGAATTATGCAACCTGCTACATCTAGAAAACAATTATTTTTTTCCCCTGGCTATCAAAATTAATTCCTTCTAGCAAGGCTATCTTGACAGCATTGGGAATGGAGATTTGTAAATGTATCCAACTCCCTCACTGATGGGACTCAAGTCCCTTAATTCCAATATTTTGTGGATTGAAGGAAAAGAGTTTTTAAAACTCTCTCTCTTATGTAGCTAATCCTGTATATAAGAAATGTAGTTAATCTGTATTTGCAACATTTGACCTTGAGGTTCAAATGTGGTTCTGAAAATGCACTCCAGGATTAGTTTTTGTTCAAGTGGATGGGCTTCATTTATGTAAACATTTGGTTTTGCCCCTCCAGTGCCAATATGAAAATCATCTTTGATTCTGAAAATGAAATTCTATTCCCAGTGAGTTTGTCAAATTACCCTCAAACTCTTCATTTGCTCTCAGCAGTCCTGTACAAATGGTGACATTCTGCAGGCAATGAAAGCAGTTTGGAATTGCAGGTGCAACTCAACTGCTTGAGCCAAAATGTGGTCACTGAAATCTCTAATAATTGGCACCTTCACTCTCTCTGACTTCCTTGCTCTGTTTAAAACCTGTGAAATTACATCTGGAATGTTGTGACCAATCCCCCCAGTACAGATACTGGTGACTGGAGGAGTCCAGTGAAGGGCCACTATGGTAGGAGGACATGGCATGCAAGGAGAGGCTGAGGGGGTTGGGGTTCTTCAATCTGGAGAAGAGATGGCTTAGGTGGGTCTGGTTTTATTCCTTTCTTCAGTGGAGAGTTATAAAAGAAGAAATAATGAGATTCATCTCTGAGCTTCACAGCAAAAGCATTTGAGTTAATAGGTATGAGTTGCAGTAAGGGGAATTCTGGTCAAATATAAATAACTTTCCCACCAGGAGGATGTTCCAGAGTGGGAACAGTGGCCCAGACAGGGGTGGGAATCTCCATCCTTGGGGATGTTCAAAGCTCAGCTGGGCACGACCCTGAGTGAGCTGTTCCACATTTGAAGCTGGCACTGAGCTGGACTGTGTGACCTTCAAAGGTCCTTTCCAACAGAAATCACCCTATGCTTTTATTAGGAACAGTAGAAAAATAAAGCCAAACCAACACCTCAGAAAACCCAAACCCACCCAAAAGAGAGATGTTTGATTTGAAGTTAGTTTTCCAAGTATAAGTGCAGAGGTCTGAGCCTGTGTTTTTGTGAGTGATGTACAATTCCCACTGAGTGTTGTGCCATGGACTCAGTGGGTCCCCTGCAGTCTTGGGACACTGTTTTGGAGTGGCACTTCATATTTGTTATGCTTTTGGTGTGGCCTCTTTCTGAGGTTTTACATTTTTACATGATGAATTTGTGGCTTTCTGGTGTTTTAATTGGCAAGTTGAATTCATACAGGTAAGAGCAAGGGTTGCAGGAACAGGTAAAGAAGAGTGAAAGCAGCACAGTCTTGTCCTGTGTAGGGAACTTAAAAAATGTCACAGGTCTAGTCCCCACATTCTTCCCCTTCAGACATTTCTATGGAGTTGCTTGCAAGAGTGATAAATGACCTGCCCCAAATTTCTAGATGGGTTTTCCATTTACTGGGGGAAATTATATAAAAGTCAGGGCAATAAGGAAAAAATATCGACTTAATCTTGACTGCTTGAGTCCACGTGTGGATGTTTGACACTCTGTTCCTATGGTGTTATTACAGTGGTTCTTAATTAATGTCTCTTGTTAAAGCACCTTTCCTGCAAGTGTCACCCTCCATTAGAGGAGTTATGCTGCAGTGGGATTAATGGGGGATGCACCATAAAATAGTAAACAATACACCTGATAATCACCTTGATAATGGCCTGGATCTGAGGGGGAACTGTGGATAAGGACAAAAATGAGCAATGATAAAATTAATGCTCAATTAATGGGAAGGTGGAACTTCTAAAAAGCAGGCTGGGCTGATTAAGGTTACAAGCATAAAAACTAGTAGGTGACTACTATGCCCTCCCTTGTTAATAAGAAAACTGCTAAGGGAAGTGTCACCATAACTTAGAGATGCTGCTTCATCCTTCAGAGGCCTTAGTGGACGGGATGGACAGGGAGGGCAGAGGGGCCACAGTGCTGGTTGATTCTGAAGCAGGAGACCTGACGGTCAGGAGGCTCCTCTCCTTATCTGGGGGGTGGGAAAGAATCAAAATAAATCATTGTTTGCAGAGGCAACTTGCTGCCAGAGTGAGATTTTTTTAACAAGTCACAGAATTGCAGAGTCATTTAGGTTGGGAAAACCTCTGAGATCATTGAGTCCAACCTGTGACTGAACACCACCAGACCAGAGCACTAAGTACCATGTCCAGTCTTTTCCTTAAACACCTCCAGGGACGGTGACACCACCTCTCTGGCAGCCCCTTCCAGTGTTTAATCACCCTTTTGGTGAAGAAAGTCCTCCTAAAGTCATTCAGGAAAGTTCCTTTCATTGCTTATGTAGTGTTTGCAAATGGACATTACATAATGGTCCTCCCTTCTGTAAAAGTTGAAAAGCCTAAAATACTGCTGTTCCTGCTAATAAGTGGTTTGATTTTTAATTCTGGCCCTTATCTGAAGGGTTATTTTCCTAGTGTTCCTTTTCTATGGTTTATTCTGATAGTGCATTTGCAGGTACCTAAGGTGGACTATAGTTCTTGTGCCTCATGCATGAGCTAANTCTCCAGCACAAACACCCCCAGCTCCCTCAGCCTCTCCCCATAGGACTTATGCTCCAGTCTCTTCACCAGCCTCGTTGCTCTTCTCAAGATGTTACAGAACCCTTGTTTACAAAGGGAAGTTCTCTTGATGTGAAGTTGCTGGTTAATGCACTGCTAAACAAACAATCTCGTGGCTGAAGTGTCTTGGAAGGTTAAGTCTGGGAGAGAATTTTTAACCATTACTCAGTGCCCTGGAAGAGGGAGGCATAGCTGAGGTTATCATCCAAAAAGGAAGTTTATGCAATTTAAATAAGAATCCAGGGATAAGACACAGAAAGTTGTGACAACCAGTAATGCTGAGTGAATTATTTAGGAAGGCATGGGAAATAAAAAGATAATAGAGATAAGAAGTAGAACTGGAGTTTGAAATGTGTCTCCATCAGCAAGTCATTTGGTGCATTAGAGGCAGATCGATAGCTTGAAGCAGTCGGCGCTGAGGGCCCTCTGTCTGTGCAGGTCTCATGTTGGACTAGATTTAATCTGAGCTCAAACTGCCCCCTGCATGTGACTGGAAGCTTTCCAAAGGCCTCGGATTGTTTGAGATCTGTATGTGCTGAATGGTTTTGGTGTGAACCTGCAGCAGGGCTTCTGCTTTGTTTCTGCCCAAAGCAATGTGGTTCCTGAGCACCAGAGCTGCCCTGCGAACAGAGCTAGCACACAGTGACAGCAATGGGTGGAGGAGCTGCCTCCGAACTGCAGAGCTGCTCAAAACCAAAATGGGAATGTAGGGCACAGCAATGTCATCTGGCTGTGAAGCCTGTTGTAAAAATACATCATTTTATCCTCTGCTGGAGAAGCAGAGGTCCTTTTCTCTTAAAGTAGAATTCATCAAAATGACCTGTATTGGGTTAAATCCATTTTCTTTAAAGTTGATGGTGAAGCTTCAACTGATGTAAATGGGAGTAGAATTAGGCCAACACTGATCACTTAAGGGAAATCAAAATCTAGGCTAGAGAAAAGGCAAAGATCAGCTCTGCACAGATACAGAAATAGTTCCTGTGTGTTATTCCACTGGTGGCTCCTGTGTGTTTTAGTATGAGTTGGAGGGCTCATTTCTGGGGCCAATGTCACTGCAATCCTTGTGCCAAGTGTAACACCAAGTTAGTGGTGCTGGCTGGGGGATGCTGGGGTTGTGCAGTTCCAGCTGCAGCACAGCTCTTCTCTCTGTGGACATTCTGCTTTCAGACATGGCCAGACCTGGAAGCACTGCATGTAGTGCCAGGCCTTGAGGAGCCCTTTGCCACCACTAAAAAGTGTTACAGTTCACACTTTCCAGACCACTTGTGAGGAGCACTGATTCAAATTTAAATACACCGGGATTTGTAGTGCTGAGATATCAAATAGCTCACTGAAAGACTTCAGCAAATGGATATACCAGCAATGTTACTCCACCTTCTCCTGTGCCATCTGTGCCAGCAGTTTTCAGGGCTCAGCAGGAGGATGCCACCTGCAAGCTGCCTGTCTGTTTTCCCCCGTGCTGGAAATAGCAATGCCAGTACAAAGAAATGTGTGGTTTGTTAGTCAGTCCGATGGTGCCGAGACTCCAACTCCTTTTCAGTCACTGATTTGCTCCTTATTTGCTTTTATTTTGTTTTGTTTGGACAGCCTTTGTGCTGTGTTCTGGAACAGCAGAGAGGCATCTCTCGCAGGAGTAAGTGGAAACAGACTGTTTACGAGCCTTGCTGTATCTGCGTGCTGGGATGTCACTCCGGAGCATGCAGTGTCTTACACAACAGCGACATAGCTGCGCTCAGAACGTGACTCTGGGGAGCAGCTCTGGCACAAGCAATGACAAATCCACCAGTGCTTCTTATGCAATTAAAATGGCAACTTATCTTGGAGTGATTCCTGTTTCTCCCCCTGGAACTGGTGAGCTGTTCCAGCAAGGGAACGCTCCATCTCTTGGTGCTCTCGGGCTGTTCGCGGCCCCGCTCGGGGCGTCTGTACACGGAGAACCCCCGGGGGGGTTTAATCCCGAGAGAACCAGCGCCGTGCCATTCCCGGCGGCCCCGACTGCATCTCGCTGCTCCTCATCTCACTGCTGCCTGTTTAAGCATCGTGCTGCATCCTGACTGACAGCGGGGTAAACAGATTCAGCAAATAAGCCGCTGTTCCGTGCGCCTGCAAGTGGCAGCTCAGGTCAAGCAGAGCAGCAGCCGAGCGGGAGCGCGCCCAGCTTGGCTTGTGTCAGCGCCTCCTGCCAGGCATGGAAATGAGAGTGGGAGCGCCCAGGGGGCCACCGGGATGCTTTGCAGTCTGGCAAAATGAGGTGGGCATGCTTGCGGCAGCCCTAGGGTGACACTGGGGAACTGCAGCTTGCAGAAGTGCTTAAATGGGATGAAGTTCAATGGGATGAAGTTCAACAAGGCCAAGTGCAGGTCCTGCCCTTTGGCCACCCCAACCCCTGCAGCGCTCCAGGCTGGGCCCAGAGTGGCTGGAGAGCAGCCAGGCAGAAAGGGACCTGGGGGGACTGAGGGACAGGAAGCTCAAGAGGAGCCAAGAGTGTGCCCAGGTGGCCAAGAAGGCCAGTGGGATCCTGGCCTGGATCCAAAGTAGCGTGGCCAGCAGGCCCAGGGCAGTGAGCCTTCCCCTGGACTCTGCCTTGGGGAGGCCACACCTTGAGTGTTGTGTTGAGTTGTGGGCCCCTGAGTTGAGGCAAGAGATTGAGGGGCTGGAGCGGGGCCAGAGAAGAGCAACGAGGCTGGAGAAGGGAGTGGAGCACAAGTGGTGTGGGGAGAGGCTGAGGGAGCTGGGGGTGTTTGTGCTGGAGAAGAGGAGGCTCAGAGGTGACCTCAGCACTGTCTGGAAGTGCCTGAAGGGAAGTTGTGGCCAGGTGGGGGTTGGTCTCTTCTCCCAGGCACTCAGCAATAGGACAAGGGGGCACAGGCTCAAGCTCTGCCAGGGGAAATTGAAGTTGGAGAGCAGAAAAAACTTCTTTGCAGAGAGAGTGCTCAGGGATTGGAATGGGCTGCCCAGAGAGGGGGTGGATTCCCCATCCCTGGAGGTTTTTAAGGTGAGCTTGGCCGTGGCACTGAGTGCCATGATCTGGTAAAGGGACTGGAGTTGGCCCAAGGGTTGGACTTGATGATCTCGGAGGTCTTTTCCAACCCAATCGATTCCATGATTCTATGAAATAAGCTTAGATGATGGATGCACATTTTCCCTATTTGTACATTTTCCTGAAGGTCACTTGCTTTGCTGTTGCAGAAGTGGGAAAGGGTCTGTTCTATTCCCTGTATTTCCACAGGTGCAGACTCCCAAGTGCTAAAAATAATTTGTTGACATCACAATATAAGTACTCTTTAAAATGGTTGTGCTAGAACTTGCTAAGTCTTTTTCTTGCAAGAAGTGATAAAAAACAAGATAAACATCAAGTTATTAAGGGAGCATTTTCTGTTCATTTGCAAAGGAGGCAGAACAACAGACCCAGGGACATATGTGAATAAAATTGTCTTTATTTAAAATGCTCACCTAGAAAAACTTTGCACTGATTTAAATAGAGGGCATGAGGCTGAAAAGGGCTGAAGCAAGAGATGGTAGATTGTTAATCCCCAGCCTGGCTGAGTTTCTTAGTTAGTTAAAACTTGGTGGTAATAATGTCAAGGTCGTGGGTTCGATCCCCTGTGTGGGCCATTGACTGAAGAGTTGGACTCGATGATCCTTGTGGGTCCTTCCAACTCAGAGTAGTCTGTGATCTGTGATTCTGTGAAAGCAGGAGTGGGGAGATGTGCATTGTGTGATAGCACATGGGTGAGGTGCATGCAAATCACAGATGTCAGTTGTGGTTTGGTCAGTTCTGCTTTAATTTTCTGAGATAAGCTTATGTGTTCTTTTTTTTATTATTTTTTTAAGGGGTTGTATTCAAACACACAAAGATTGTGGTTGATGATGGACAATTTCCTTTCATTATTCTGGAGATTGTGGTGGGGGTGCTCTCTCTGTAAGATTGGTGAATAGAAAACAACAGATTCAGATATTGCTTATCAGAAATACAGTATTTGTAAGTCTCTGATGTGGGAATTATTTCAGCTGGGTCCACAAAACATAACTAAGAGAACTGAATCTATTGCCAGGAGGTCTGAACCTGCTTCTTTAGAAAATATGGAGGAGTTGATTAGTAGGAAAACCTTGGAAAGAACTGGATTACAATTTTTGTTTACTTGCAGATTTCAGGTATTAAATCAATGCAGGGGGTTTGAGTCAAACAGATTAATCATGGAAATCCCAGTGTTTAAGGTTTGTTTGTCTTAAATCAGTACATATTGTACACACCATGGTTAATAATACTGTGATTAACAATTTTAGCTGTTTTGGACATGCTTAGCCCTAATATGGATATTTGGAGAATTTGGTAATTCCTTGTTACCACTTCTACCTGCAGAGGGAAAGCTTTAATTTTATTGGTTCATTTGTAGATGTATCCACATCCATGATGACACAATAAATTTATTTTGGAATCATTTACTTGGGAAATATTTAGTGACCTGGTATCAGATGTGGCTTTCTAGTAGATCTGTGATGGTCACTGGGTGAATTTTCAAAGCTTAGTTGTGACATGAAGAATTTAATCTTACTCAAATCCTTCTGGTTCAGAACTGGGAATCAAAGTCCTGTAGTAACAAACTGATCTTTCTGTAGCAGTGTTTTCTGCTGAGGGAGTTTAGAGCCCAACAAATGCAGAAAGCAGTGTGCTGTGGTACTAGATGGAGCTTAATAAGTGGGAGTAAGTCTTGGTATTTTGTTGTTTGTATTTTTTTTTCTCCCAAACATCTCAAGATACCTCTTCAAAAATTCCCTTTTAGGCCTTTATTGATACTCTGTTAGGAAATGAACACAAGTCTTGACTTCATTTTCAAATAATCCCTTTATAGTTAAAAGCCAAACCATTCTGTGTTGCATCACTTTTCGAGAGGTAAATTCTGTAAAACACCAGTATGCCCAGAGTAGTTCTTACAAGAACAGTATTTCCTTTTCCCCTTTTAATTTTCAGATCTGTTTGGAATCTGAAGTTCAAGGTGTCATTTCTGGGGAATGCACAATTAACAGCACTTAAACTAATTGAAGTAGAATGTTTCAGCCTAGGGCTGATAACGGTGCGTGTTGTTGGAGTTCTTTGGGTGGAAGTCACTCCACACACACACACAGTCACTCTCCCCCCAGCTCCAAACCCAGGGCTGGTTTCTTCAAAAGCAGTTGGGAAGTTTGCTGAGGATTTTAGAATTTGTAGTGTCCACAAAGTGTTAAAGCCTGGAAAAATCTGTGGGAACACAGGAAATTTGGGTTCAGTCCCCTATTTGCTTTGTTTAATTTGAGAATTGAGCAGAAGTCTCAGCTATCCAGAGAATAGTCTAATAATTAGTCTGTAGAATAATTTTGAGTTTCTTTTGCTGACCATTAATTCCATGGTGATTTAGGGGTTCTTTTTCCTGACAAAGTAGAACAGTTTCAACTTGAGGGACTGAAATGCAGGTCGTGGCCTGGCCCAGGAGCTGCAGACTCAGCTGGCACCTCAAAGGGCAGGGGGATGTTCCCTTCTTGTGCAGTTATGTAGGAATTGACTCCCCAAAAAGCAAAGTAATGAAGTAGTTTGAGACTTTACTTCCCCAAACAGACTCATTGTTTATCTTACATCTACATAGATATATATACAGGGTCAAAGAATTCGATATTGAAGTTTAATAACAATATGGTTATCCAGTACTCAGTATAATTTACACTTAAAACATGTGCATAAGGAAATGCAAATTGAACCAATACCACCACCATTCAAAAGGGACAAATTATTTACCAATTGTTTTACAGAAAATGAGTGTAAAGAAAAAAAAAACCAACAGAAAACCTACAACCAAAAAAAAAACCTAAAAAAAAAATCAAAGAAAATTCCAGATCTTAATGCAACATCAAAAATGTTGGCATGTAAATGGTGGTCATATTCCAAAATGGAAGGTTTGCCTGAGAATGCCAACTGTCAGCCTCATGCAAAAATACCTTTTCAACTCAATTGTCTCTGCTTATCCCCATCACCAGGGCTGAGATGAGGAGGGAGCTGTTCCCAAAACAGGCAAGTCATTTGCTGGAAATAGATTTTAGATCAACACATTTGATTACAAGGAGAAATCAAGCTGAGCTCGTGCACTCTGTGCAACACAGGTCTATGTTCTGTGCAAGAGACACGGTTAAAATCAGCAAACAATCATGCTCTGTAGCAGCTGAGACATCCAGATGGTCTCAGTTTATCCCTCATTAAAACACACTTCAGTGTTCCAATCTTTAGATAAAGATAGGCTTGAATAGCTGTGGCCAGGCCCATATCCTAAAAGAAAGGTCACAAGCCTTTCAACAGTCACAGAAAATACATCTCAAAGCAGCCCTGTGCCTTGGTTGTGTACCAGCGTCACAGAATCAGGAACTGCAGAATGGTTTGGGTTGGAATGCACCTTAAAGCAGCTCATCCACGTCCACCCCCTGCCATGTGTCCTGTTCTGAACTTTGAGGGTAAAGCACCCCATACAAACCTCCCTTCACAGCAGCTCAAATTGTAAGGCAAAAATCCCAATAAAAACTGAGCCTATGCCAGTGAACAGGGTAAAGAGGTCAATGGTTCTGTACCTGAGGGAAGATTAGTGCTTCTTAAACAGAAGAGAGAATGGTTTGGGTTGGAAGGGCCCTTAAAGTTCATCTTATTCCACCCCCTGCCATGGGCAGGGACACCTTCCACCAGCCCAACCTGGCCTTGGACACTCCCAGGGCTGGGGCAGCCACAGCTTCTCTGCCCATCCTGTGCCAGGGCCTGCCCACCCTCACAGGGAACATTTTCTTCCTAATTTCTAATGTAAATCTCCTCTCCTTCGATTTAAGCCATTCCCCTTGCCCTGCCCCTCCATCCCTTGTTCCCAGTCCCTCTCCAGCTCTCCTGGAGCCCCTTTGGGCACTGGAAGGTGCTCTCAGGTCTCCCCAGAGTCCTGTCTACACCAGATTAACATCCCTAACCCTCTCAGCCTGTCCCCATAGCAAAGGTGCTCCAGCCTTGCAATGCTCATGCTGGGAGCAGGGATCTTGCCCTGGGCAGGGAGGCAGGGCAGGAGGGGGTGGCAGAGCCCCAGGGCTGCCCCTTCCAGCACGGTGTGTCCAGCAGCTCCTGCCTGGCTGGCACTGGGGGGAGTCCATCAGACTGAAGGGGCTGCCTTGGCTCTGCTGCAGCTGCCAGGGCTCTCTGCTTGCTGTAATGGCCTTGGACTTGGGATTGCTGCTGGAGATCTTTGCACTGCACATGATGCTAAAAGTGAGTGTGCTTGGTAGAGATGAGAGAGGCCTTGGGACTGACTTTGTGCCTTCTCCTTCTGCCCTTCCTTGAAGGAGGCAGCAGAGGAAAAGCAGCTGGAACCATCTGATCCATGTGTCAGATGGGCACAGAGTGCCCTGATACTCATCTCTAGCTTTCCATCTTTCTTCATTTGCTGGGGAATTAATGAGGACCCCAATTGTGCTGAAATCTGAGTATCTGCTGAAGGGCTGTGCTGGGCAGGAGTCTGTGTATCCTGCAGCTAATTATGTCATTCATTAACCTATTATCTATTGATGATGGGCAGGAGAGTCACTGAGAATGGCTGAGAACCTTCATGGCAAATCTTTAAGTATTTATTCACTGTATTTTCATAATTCCTTATTACTGTGCTGTAACCATGCTAAATCCTTGTAGAGAGTTATACTTAAGGAATTCTTAGAGAAAATTCCTGTTTCTTACTTGCTTTCTGGTTTTTTCCCATATATGCAGATAGCTAATGCAGTTTGAGAGATGCAGAGTAGAAAGATTAATATCTCTTCCCCCTTGCAGCTCCTAAAGAAAGTTACAGCTTTATAGCTTGAAAAGAGAACATTTTATTTTTAAGTTGCTAATAATAGCACAGAAAATTAAAAGCTCATCATGGTTAGGATGAGATCTCGATTGAACTTGACAGGGAAGAAGATATTTAATAAAAGTACCAGGCATGGTGATGGCTTTAAAATAAATCTGTGTGTTAATAGCTAAATTATGAGGCGATAATATGTTTAAAAATGTGGTTGTAGGAGGATTTTTGGGCTGACCCCATAGCTAGTGTGTAGTTGTTTCTCTGTCCTGTCCTACTGCTTCTGTTTTTTGGCTAATTGTATGATTTTAAGGTTGGGCAATAACATTCTCCATAGCTGTGATGGCTTTTTCTCCATCAATTGATGTCTGCTGCTGTTTTATCAGCTTATTTTTCTGAGCCACCAGCAAGGATAATGTGCTTGAGGGAAAATTATACCCTACATCAGTGGTTTTGTTGCCGCATGTTGTACATTATTGGTAATTTGAATGCACCCAGATAAAAATAGAAAGGTTAAGTAGTTTTCCAAATGTTGTTTCTGTGAAGCAGAGAGTAGTGTCTGTACCATATACATTTTTGAGAGAAGAGTGGGTTTTTTATTCTCCCTTTTTATTCAAAACCGCTTGCTACAATTGATGCTTTCCTTAAAGCTGAACCTAAAGAACAGTTTGCTTTGGCAATTTCTCTTCCCAAGCTCTTTTCTGTTCTTCCTAATCCATTTTTTGGGTTTAATGAGGCAGTTTTTAGCAGTACTGTGCCAGTTCTGTCCACATATGTGTGTCCTGAAGGTCCCTTCCCGTGGGCCACGTGGTGTGGGCTGGTGCCAGGGAGAGGGACCTGAAACCCAACAGTGCCCAGTGCCCTCTGCAACATCCCCTCAGCCTGGCAGCTCCTGTGCATGGCATTCCCTCTTCTTTTCTCTCCTTGAAGGGCTGGGAAATGTTTCTGATCATCCTCAGGTGCTTTTGGCAGGTGGCAGCTGGGCCGTGTTTGTGGCTGAGGGGTTTATGCACAGCCTGTGCATGATTTCTCTGAAATCACAGAATTATAGAATGGATTGGGTTGGAAAAGACCTCCGAGATCATCAAGTCCAACCCTTGGGCCAACTCCAGTCCCTTTACCAGATCATGGCACTCAGTGCCATGGCCAAGCTCACTTGAAAAACCTCCAGGGATGGGGAATCCACCCCCTCTCTGGGCAGCCCATTCCAATGCCTGAGCACTCTCTCTGCAAAGAAGTTTTTTCTGCTCTCCAACTTCAATTTCCCCTGGCAGAGCTTGAGCCCCCCGTGCCCCCTTGTCCTATTGCTGAGTGCCTGGGAGAAGAGACCAACCCCCACCTGGCCACAACTTCCCTTCAGGCAGTTCCAGACAGTGCTGAGGTCACCTCTCAGCCTCCTCTTCTCCAGCACAAACACCCCCAGCTCCCTCAGCCTCTCCCCCACAGCACTTGTGCTCCACTCCCTTCTCCAGCCTCGTTGCTCTTCTCTGGCCCCGCTCCAGCCCCTCACTCTCCTTCCTGAACTGAGGGGACCCAAATTGTATCTTGTTGTTTCTATTCCAAACCAATTTCTTGATTCTCTGTGTATGAGAATAATCTGTGCAGGGAGCATCTAGGAAGAAAAAAAAAAGCTATTTTGAGAGGGTTGACTGATAGCCATATACTTTTAATCCTTTGTGAATGTCCTATTTAAAATCACTGCAGAACATCCCTGTGTGTCTTTCAGCCAATGCCCACCGAGATTTCAAACCTCCTTTTTGGCTGCTCTCTTTCTTCAGAGTGACCTTGTCTGGCAGTTTCTATTGTACACCAGAGTCCTGCAGGGATTTCCCCCCTCCCTTTCCCATGGATTTTGGTGGTGCAGACTCACCTCTCCAGCAGCTCTGCCCCTCTCCCCCTGTATGTGGTTAGAAATCTCTGTGTTTAGGTTGGATTTTCTCACAGATTCAGAATTTGCTGGTAAGGGTTTGATTCTGTCCCACATGAGTGATTCCCTTTCTCCTGCCCTGATTAATGAATAAGAATCACATGTGGTTTTCATGGCAGGTGAGACAATGACATGATGATGGGAAGGAGGGGGGCTCTTGGCTTTGCCTTCATCTGAGGAACACCAAGGTGGTTGTTCCTCTCTCCCAAGCCCACAGAGAAACTCTAACCAAGTCAGCATTTCCCTGCAATTTATTGTGGGAACTTTGGATTACCTGCAAGATGTGTACAAGCTGCTGGCTGAGGACATTCCCATTTGAAGCTGGAATTCAAAGCTCTCAAGGTTTGACTCTCTCTTTAGTGGCAAAGATGGGTAGTTTTACCTTTTAAAGTGAAATTTGATAAAGCTGGGCTTTTGGGTGTGACTGTAAAAATTATTTTTATGGATTTTTTGAGCAAAAAAATACGTGCTTTTGAAGAGAAACAGCTTCTGCCTTCTACCAGGTAACTTGTTTTCCACAAGGTGTAGCAAAGCTAAAGAGTTATTCTTCTTTACCTGTGGGGTTTGCATTATGAGGTGCTGGAAGTTCTGTGGCATAGAAGAAATTCAAACAGATGGCAAGTTTTATAGGAACTTTAATATGTGAACTGGTGCTTTTCAACTACTGACAGTTTCATTGTCAGTAATTTATAACCTATTGAAGTTTGAATTTGTTGTCATTTCACATGTGAGTTCTGAGAAATATGTGTAGGCAATGAGCAGACATACAGCAGGTTAGGCTTGGGTTTATACACTCAGTTAACTAAAACAGTCTCTTGCCATGAACTAGCAGGTGGCAACAAAAATCTGCCTTAGATGATCCTTGAAGCACCAAAGGTGGCATCAAAAATTTGCCTTAGATGGTCCTTGGAGCACCAAAGGTGGCACCAAAAATCTGTCTCAGATGGTCCTTGGAGCATCAAACACGGCTGTGAATTATAATTCGGTCTCTCTACTTTCATTTTAAACACCTGCATCCCACCCCAAGAACAAAATAGCCTGATCTTACCTAAAAATTCTGCCTTTTTTATGAAACCAAAATATACCAAAATTCTTGTTACTCTTAACAAAAAGCAAATGCATATATATGTTCAAAAAGGAAATCAAAGCATGCAGTTTCCTTACAGCCATTATGGGAATGGTGCACACCAAAATGGGCCTCAATTCCACTTGTGTCTATTGCTGTATTTTTATTCAGTCATTAAATAACGATATATTGGTTGGATTTCTCTAACAACCAGATGATTTGCTTTCATAGTTTGTGTTCTTCCTGGTTTATTATTCTGCTTACAGTTATTTTGCATGGAAGCTGGATATTTTGAGTCCCATTAACAGCCAATGGTGCTGCACTAAAAGCTTCAGTATTAGTTTCATGGCTTTATATCTTTATTTAATAGTATAATAAAATGGTCCTGACAAGGAAACCAAAGTGGCAGAAGATAGGACTGCAAGTTTAGACTGGAATGGAAGATGGTTTAGTTTATTTGGGGGTGGGACATCTTGTGTTTAGTCTCTTTCCCCCCTTTTTTTCTTCTTTCCCCCCTTTTTCTTTTTCCTGGACCAGCTGTTTCTCATGGAGATCTCTATCATGCTCCAGCATTTCTTTTGCTAAACATTCCCATTTCCCTGAAAAATATAAGTAATCCCTGGAAAAATGGGTTTGTCTGCTTTCAGTCTTGAAGCTTCACTTAGATAAAAGACATTTTTGTGTGTTTAATGCTGAAATTAAAGCATTTTTTGGCTAAATGCAGCAATCTGGCTCCATTGTAGCATGGCTGTGCTGTGGTCTCCTCTCTTTTGGCTGAAGGTCTGTTCATCTGCTCTGCTCCTCTTTACTCCTTTTCCAGAAGGACATGGCCAACAGTGGGCAGCCAGTCCTTATCACTGCTGCTGGTTGGTTGATTTATGTGAGAGATGCTGACAGAAAAACAGAGAACACAGCAGAGCAAGGCCAGGGTGGGTTTTGTTTTTATCCTGCCTGAATGGATTCCCCTGATTGCTGCCTAGAATTTTGAACTTCTTTCTTAGGCATGTGAGTGTCAACACTGATCATGCCACAGAAAGGTGGAATTAGAGGTTAAAGTAGGAAAAGTCTTTTCTACTAAAATGGATTGTGTACCAATGGATTTCATCTGGCCTGTAGGTTGTTTGTGTTACAAAGGATTGCCAGTAGGTTCTAGAAGAAACTGGGTTACTTTCTGAGCAATCAGCCTTACCAGGCTTGTTGCTGTCTGGGCAGGTGTTTTTAGTTAAATAATCAGCTGCTGAGACCTTCCCAGGCTGGCTGTGATTTGGATTAGCCCTTGGGAAGGGATCCTGTCCTGGGAGAGTGGGCAGGCCCTGGCACAGGTTGGGCAGAGCAGCTGTGGCTGCCCCAGCCCTGGGAGTGTCCAAGGCCAGGTTGGACAGAGCTTGGAGCACCCTGGGCTGGTGGGAGGTGTCCCTGCCCATGGCAGGGGGTGGGATGAGATGAGCTTTAAGGTCCCTTCCCACCCAGCCATCCTCTCTGCTGTTTAAGCAGCACTAACCTTTCCTCACGTACAGAACCACTGACCTGTTCCCCCTGTTCGCTGACATAGGCTCAGTTTTTATTCTGATTTCTGCCTTACAATTTGAGCTGCTGTGTAGAAATGCCTGTTGACCCAGGGAGGTTTATTTGGGGTGCTTTACCCTCAAAGTTCAGAACAGGACACAACAAAGTGCATTTTGCTGCAGCTGACCAGTTAGGGAGTCTCTTGGCTTTTTATTCTCTGTGTTATCCCATAGATCTGTACTTCTGGAAAACATGATGCCTGTCAGCTTTTTAGGGAAAGTAAACCATCCAAAATTGTATTTTATATTAATGACAGCTTTCCCACCACCTTTCCTTGCAAGTACAGATTTGCTCTAATAAGGCAGGAAAAGGCTTCCATTTATGCCCAGCTTAAAGAGCAATAAAATTCTGGCCTCCTTCAAGCCTTTGTGACTATTGGCATGACAGTTCAGGGCTGGAAGTATTTCAGTTACCATTTTAGAGCTCCCAAACCAGCAGTGGGTCGATGCAGCCCCAGGGCAGAGTCAGGAGTTGCTGTGGCAGAGGAATCATGAAATGAAATTGTTGATTGAAAGGCTGATAGATGGTTCATGTTCTTAGTTAGTCTCAATTTTTAGGATTAAAAGTCTGTGTGATATATGGTTGAAAAATCTGAGAAAGGAAGGTAAAATGTGGTCAAATCTGAGAAAGGAAGGTAAAATGAGGGAGCTGGGGGTGTTTGTGCTGGAGAAGAGGAGGCTCAGAGGTGACCTCAGCACTGTCTGGAACTGCCTGAAGGGAAGTTGTGGCCAGGTGGGGGTTGGTCTCTTCTCCCAGGCACTCAGCAATAGGACAAGGGGGCACGGGGGGCTCAAGCTCTGCCAGGGGAAATTGAAGTTGGAGATGAGAAAAAACTTCTTTGCAGAGAGAGTGCTCAGGGATTGGAATGGGCTGCCCAGAGAGGGGGTGGATTCCCCATCCCTGGAGGTTTTTCAAGTGAGCTTGGCCGTGGCACTGAGTGCCATGATCTGGTAAAGGGAGTGGAGTTGGCCCAAGGGTTGGACTTGATGATCTCAGAGATCTTTTCCAACCCAATCCATTCTATGATTCTATCTACTAATCAGGAGAAATGACAGTTTCTCCCACAGTATTAAGTATTTGGTAGTCTTAAGGTATGAACATTGGAGAGGCCATGTAGTATTTTTATTGTGAAGTGATTAGTAATGTACTAAAGAAAGGAATAATTAGGAATCAAATTCAGTGTCCATTCTCAAGAGGGACTGAGAAGAAGTCCAAAAACTTGAGGTAGGGTAGAGTAGACCTGTCAGTGGTGGATTCCCCATCCTTGGAGGTTTTTCAAGTGAGCTTGGCCGTGGCACTGAGTGCCATGATCTGGTAAAGGGACTGGAGTTGGCCCAAGGGTTGGACTTGATGATCTCAGAGATCTTTTCCAACCCAATCCATTCTATGATTCTATCTACTAATCAGGAGAAATGACAGTTTCTCCCACAGTATTAAGTATTTGGTAGTCTTAAGGTATGAACATTGGAGAGGCCATGTAGTATTTTTATTGTGAAGTGATTAGTAATGTACTAAAGAAAGGAATAATTAGGAATCAAATTCAGTGTCCATTCTCAAGAGGGACTGAGAAGAAGTCCAAAAACTTGAGGTAGGGTAGAGTAGACCTGTCAGTGGTGGATTCCCCATCCTTGGAGGTTTTTCAAGTGAGCTTGGCTGTGGCACTGAGTGCCATGATCTGGTAAAGGGACTGGAGTTGGCCCAAGGGTTGGACTTGATGATCTCGGAGGTCTTTTCCAACCCAATTCATTCTATGATTCTGTGATTTAATCAGCCTCTGTCAAGCCTAAGATTCTATTTGTTGGTCGGAGCTGGACAACATATTTCTTTTAAGATGTTCTGATGAATTTGCTGATTAAAATGAGATCTAATCAGGTCCCAAGCACAGAGACTGTAAAAGCAGAGGCTTCCCAAACTCCCTTGACACTGTGTGCTTTGAGCTGGTGGTATCTGCTGATGGCAAAGGCCACGTGGGAACTCAAATTCTACATTTAAGAAATCTGGTGGTGTGTAAAATGCACAGACCAAGGGCAAATGAAAACACTCCATCTTTTTAGTGCTTGTGTTTCAATAGTTTGCTTTTAAGGAAGGAAAGTAAAGAAAATAGCTGAGTTGGAGTCTGGGGCTCTTTTTTGTATATGGTTTTTGATCCTTGTCCCCTGGCCTGATACTGTAATGGACTATTGCATAATTATACATATTATTGGAATATATATCATGATGTGGTTACTGATACACATATATAATATATAATAATAAAACTATATTTTTTTTGGGAAAAAAGGCTTCTCAGTTGAATAAAAGACATTTTGAAAATGTTGTCATGCTGCTGATGTTGATGAGCTTGTACCTGATCACTCCATTTCTCTGTATTATCCCTGTAGTACATCCTTAGTGTATTTTCTGCTGAGAAAGAGGCTTCTCCTCGTGTCCCCCAGCTCTGGAACTGAGCAGTAATCTGTGCTGGATCCTGGGTTTGTGCTGGGCTTTGATCCTTAGCTAATCACTTACTGCTTTTAGAGCTTTTTTTTCACATATACCGTGTTTAATGACTTCTGAATGTCAGAAGTCTGATTATCTTTCACTTTTTTTCTCAGCTGTATTTTGATTAAATTGATAGCAGTTGGCATTCCTTGGAATAACTGTGCTGTTAGTCTCTGTATAAAATTAATAGAGTTATACACAAAAACCATGAATTTTCTAGAGCTTGCAGGGGTGCAGAAAGGGTCCTTGTTCAGTGCCAAAAGTACGACCCTGAGAGCAGGAATATGAGGTGTGTAGGAAGGCAGTGAATAAAAGAAACCCCAAACCTGCTTTGCAGTGTGGAATTGGAGCCTTGGGAGAATAAACAGCTCATGAAAAATAACCTTTCATTTTATCACTGCGAGCAAACCAAAATAAATTCCTCTTAGTACAAGCAAGACATGAGAGAGAGCTCTTCAAACCAATGGAGAAGTGTCTTTGGCAGCAGCTCGGGTGTCCTGCAGGGCTGTGTGGGCTCACCCAGGGGAGCAGGTCCCTGCTCTCAGCACGTGCTGGGTGGGCTGTGGCTGAGCCTGGAGCATCCCAGGGCTCAGGAACCAGGGAATATTCCAGGGATCCCCTGGGGATTGGGTTCCTCTTTGCCCTGGATCTGCTGATAGCACTCCCAGAGAGGAAGGGTTTCATCTGCACCACCTGATCCAGTCCCCCAGAAGTCACTGAGAGAGTAAGTTCATGGATTTAATGGGACTGAATTGATTCCTTTAACAGTATTTTTGTTCCTGTCAGTAGTTCATTTGGCTTTGCTGTAGCCATTTACATGAGTACCAGTGGAAAGCAGATTTGGTATCAAATTATAGACTGCATTACTGTACACTGCAGCAGGCACTGGAGGTGGGTTTATTTCACAGCTCTTATTTTAAGTTGCCCTCAGTTTACCAGTACAGTGAGAGGGAAAAAAAATCATCAAATTTATGCAAGAATATGATTCTGTTTGAGGCAAGTCCTAAGTAAATAGGTTTGTTGTATAACTGAAATGAAAGGTATCTTGTTCCCTTTTAATAAAGGTTTATTTTGTGGCGATGCCTTTTTGCCTTCAAACATTCAATGGTATCTGACAGCAGGCATGGAATCCTTTCTAGTAATCCTACCTGGTAACAAAAGTGGTACAAGAAGTCCAAGCTGACTGGAGACATGGGTTCATACTGAAAGGACTGAAACAGTTGTTTAGGGATTACAGTAGGTAGTGATTTTTTTTAATGTGTTCCTTTTGTAATCTTTTTAAAATAATACCTTAATTTAATTGTCTTAATGTCATCCTATTAGCAGTGGAAATATATTTCTGTCTAAGAATTACAACTGAATGAAGCATCAAATGTCTCATTTGTGTGTGCTCATGGCGAATGAATTATCCCAGAATGACAGACTGGTTTGGGTTGGAAGGGACCATCTCATGCCATCCCTGCCATGGGCAGGGCCATCTCCCACCAGCCCAGGCTGCTCCAAGCCCTGTCCAACCTGGCCTGGAACACTTCAGGGATGGGGCAGCCACAGCTCCTGTGTCAATGTACAGATTAACTAAAAACAACTTGAAATTCATTAAGAAATGTAGGGATGAGGTCAGGAATATTTTCAGACAGTACTTGGCTACAAAGTTCAGTTTCTCTATTTACTCTGGACTTCCTTGTATTAAACAAAATTTTCACACTTGTAAATGTGCCAAACTTTTTATTCAAATGGTGTTTTTCTGTAGTTCTTTCTGCATCCTGTGTATTCCTGATAATAAAGCTTCAAAGGCAGTGGGTTTTTTTTAAGGGAGTGTGAGTTTGAGCATTGTTGGGTGCATTGGATTAAATTCACTGGTCATAGGATAGAGAATCCAGTCTCATTGTGGTCCATGAAGATTATATTCACAAAGGGATGGACATTCTGTGTTGGACAGGAAAAGAACAAGAAATTGTCAAAGGTGCTACGGCTGGGCCACACTTGTTTGGTTTCACACATCTGGAGACTTCTCCAGAGCAGGCTGTGGTTTTCCTTCTCAGCTGATTTCACCTTGCAGGGCTCTGCTGGGAGTTTTCCTCCTCTGCAATGTGTTGTCACCCTGCTGCTCCCAGCACCTCACAGCAGAGTTTGAAGAACTGCAGCCTGAAAAATCCCTCTCAGATGATTTTGCTCAGACTCCAGGGAAAATTCCATTAAATCTGCCTCCAAACCTGTTCACTCAGGGAGTGGTGTCTCTGGTGCAATGCATACAGATGAATCTGGTCGTGTATCTTGTACTCACCAAAATGGTGACTCTTCCCTGCTGTTCCCCCCCCTAATCTGGGGGTTCTCTGTAGGTCCCAGGACCAGCTGGCATTTTATTCACAGCCAAGTAACAGTCCAAGTGGGACAGTAATGCTCTACAGACAAGGCTGGGAACTGCTAATGCCCTTGGTTTCATTCAAGGAGAACCAGGTCTGTGTGATGCCTTTCCAGGTGCACAGTGAGTGGACAATACCTGAGGTGCTGGAG
>VWZD01011778.1:504424-527513 GCA_013396695.1 Sakesphorus luctuosus
GTGGCACTGAGTGCCATGATCTGGTAAAGGGACTGGAGTTGGCCCAAGGGTTGGACTTGATGGTCTCGGAGGTCTTTTCCAACCCAATCCATTCTATGATTCTATACCTGGGATTTGCTGATCTCTGCCCTTTAATGCAGGCAATTCCTCCATCAGCAGATTTGGAGATCAGAGTTAGCATGATCTTAGATGACAGTTTAAAGAAAACAGTCGAATTATGGATTTGTCCTTCTTTTTTTTGGACTCCTTGTGAATCCATTATTTGTCCAGACTTGTAAGGACTGTGAAAGGCAAGTCTTGTGATTCTGATCTGGTGAAATCTGGTTCATTACATTGCCATTAACTTTTCTGCCAGTAGAAGTCCAAATGAAATCAGATGTCAGAATACATGGTGATGATATCTACATTCTAACACACTGTGAAAATATTTACAAGCTTCCAAGATGAGACTTTTCCTGATTAGGGAAATCAAAGAATAGTTTTCCCAGCAGGCCTGCAGTTAGCTCATCCAAATTGCTTCTGTTTTAATTGGCATGCATTTCCTCTAAGCAGCTAGAAGATGAAAAATATTTGACTTGGGCTCTACAGGAATGGAAGCCTGTTCCTCCAGACACAGCCACTCTGGAAAAGGAACAAAACCAACAACCAAACAGCAAACAGTTTGAGTTTGTAGTGCAGTTGTACATAAAAAAATCCATGACATCACTGGCAGAATCCCAGACCAAGGTGAAGACTTATATTCTGACTTTTTAATGAGGGAAGATAAGGATAGTGTTTTTCTCAGTTGTTGTAGCATGTCTTTTGCTGCCCAAGGAGGATCTGGGTGGGCTGCTATTTTTCCTCTTGACCACAGCGTATTGTTGTTTTCAAACTGTACTTTGGGACATTCTTTACTCACTTTTCTTGTTTCAGAAGCATTAGTAAGAAGCCATCTCCATTGAAAGTGACTGCTCTTGTCTGGGAGAACACTCTCACTTCATGGGTGGAATTAGTTTCTCACTTACTGGAGATTTTCCCTCTCTTTTGCTGAACATGCCTAAGGAAGACTGTTTTCCATATAAGCTCTCACAGGGAATGATGAGGCCAAATGTACCTCATGGAGGAGGAAATGATCTTGTGCTGGAATGGTTTGAAAAGCTGTGCCCTCAGGATTTGGGTGTGGTGGCTCTTAAATTAAACCCATTGAAGCCCATCATAGATAGTGGTCATTGGATTGAAAGCGATTCAATGGATCTTGGGCTAAAGATGTTGAGAAATTTTGGCAGGAAGGCCCTGAAAGAGCTGAAGGAAGTTCTTGAGCTCGCTGGTGATTTCCCACTGCCACTGTAATGCCCTTTCTGCTGCTGCCAGGCTGGTGCTGGGACCAGGAAAAGCAGCACTCAGAGTGTGGAAATCATTCACTTTATTCAGTAGGTTATTTGGATATAAGATCACAGAATCATAGAATGGATTGGGTTGGAAAAGACCTCCCAGATCATCAAGTCCAACCCTTGGGCCAACTCCAGTCCCTTTACCAGATCATGGCACTCAGTGCCACGGCCAAGCTCACTTGAAAAACCTCCAGGGATGGGGAATCCACCCCCTCTCTGGGCAGCCCATTCCAATGCCTGAGCACTCTCTCTGCAAAGAATTTAGTTGTTCAGTGGGATTGAAAACCATATCAGTATCACCTGTTTCTTTAACATTAGGATTGCTTGGTATTTCACCTGTACTGTATTTACAGCTTGAAAATATCAATGTTGTGAGTACGTTTGGTAAATAATCCCTTCCCTAACCCCACTCCCCCAAAACACCCCAACCAAACCCCAGCACAGTACTTTGATTTCCTGTGGATGAGACTTTGAGGTTTCCCCCCCTTGTGGGAATGGGATGTATTTGGAGATGCAAAGCCCCCTGAGGGAGGGTTGCCAAATGCCAGTCCATGCTTTGGTGATCCTCAGCTTTTGTTAGAGGAGCATTGGATTAGACGCAGATTGGCCATGGCACTGAGTGCCATGATCTGGTCAAGAGACTGGAGTTGGCCCAAGGGTTGGACTTGATGATCTCGGAGGTCTTTTCCAACCCGATCCATTCTGTGATTCCCAGCTCAGGAGGGCTGAGTGGTGGGGTGGGAGCGTGCCAGCCCCACACGCGCCCTGGCAGCGTGCCAGGCTGTTCCTGAGCGCCACTCAGGGATCAGATGGAGCCTGCAGATCGTGTTCCCTGGGACTGGGGAGATGCATCCACCGGGAATAAAGGCAGTCCCTCCTGGGCTGGCTGTGTTGGACCATCTGCCTGTGGAAAACACGAGGTGGTGTTTCCCTGGTGGCAAAGCATGAGGTGAATCAGGACCAGCACATGCTCCGAGGGGTTGGGTTTTAAAGCACTGCAGGAAGTGTAAACTCCATATTTGTTGTTTATTGATTAATATTTAATTGAAGGTGAAATTAAAAATTAAGCAGGCAAATGAGTCATGCTAAAAAGCAACAGCACTGTTTTGCTGTGGCTGACAAATGACAAAGAATTCCTAAGAATAGAAGCAAATGTATTAATTTATAGTGATGGCACAGTGAGCCTAAAGAGATGCTTTGAGAGGGGTGGACACATCCCCCAGAAAAATCATGTAGAAGAAGTCTTTGTTGCTGTGTTCAGTAGCCTTTGCATAAGAATTTAAATCAGTAGATGGTTTTCCTCAGAAAATTACTAATAATTATCTTTTCTCTGCGGTGTTATGGAACAGTTTAAGAACAATTTTATTTTATCAGAGGAATATTTAAAAAGTTCAGAGGACTAGCAAAGCCATATAAATTCTCTGTTTGGTGAATAGTGTGGGGGTGTGCTGGTTTTTTTGTGGCTTTTTTGTTGGTTTTGGCTTTTTTGTTTGTTTTGGCTTTTTTGGTTTGTTTTGGGGCTTTTTGGGTTATGTTTTGGGGCTTTTTGGGTTATGTTTTGGGGCTTTTTGGGTTATGTTTTGGGGCTTTTTGGGTTATGTTTTGGGGCTTTTTTGGGTTATGTTTTGGGGCTTTTTTGGGTTATGTTTTGGGGCTTTTTTGGGTTATGTTTTGGGGCTTTTTTTGGTTATGTTTTGGGGCTTTTTTTGGTTATGTTTTGGGGCTTTTTTTGGTTATGTTTTGGGGCTTTTTTGGTTATGTTTTTTTGTTTGTTTGTGCTGTTTTCCCCCTTAACATCATGGCTGTTTGAGACACTCAGTTTTCAAAATCTGGAACTGTATCTATTTTAGGAATAGATTCTTTTTTCTTTTGCCACTGGAAGTAAATAGCAGTGTGTTACTTCAGCTGTTCTTTGTTATTATTGCTGCCTCACAACCTTTTTCTCAATCAAACCCCAATCTGCATTTTGCTGTGACCGGCAGCTCCAGCTTATCAGAGGTGACAGCAGGAGGAGTCTGAGATGCTGCTGTGAGGAAGGAGCAGCCCATCACCAGTGCGGGTCCTGGCGATCCGACGCCTCTTGGGATGGAGTCTGCTTGACTGGGCATCTGTGACATTCACGGCCTGCAGATTTTCCCAAACAACACTGCAGGCTGATGCTGTTGCTGTTCAGCACACTGAGCCACCCTGTTTACAAACAGACACAGCAATGGTGTGAGTCAGGTCTTTTCTTCGTAGGGAATTACCTGGGGATGAAGGGAGGCTGTGAGCACATCCAGGCATGGAGGGCTGAGCGTGGTGGACAGGGCACAGTGTCTCTTCCTTGGCTATTGCTTGGCACGTAAAGGTTTTTTTAATTACTACTTCTGCTTTTTCTTGTTCACTGTAAGCCACGTTTTTGCTGAAATTCTTGGGAATGTGAAAAGCAGTATGTGCAATGTAGGGTGGCAGAAGTTCCCTGCACTTGAATAAGTATCAATAAATAGGATGGCTAGAAGAAATGCATAGCAGTTGGTTGCTATTTTAATTGTGTTCTTTAATATCGTAGTGAAGCTGGTACTCTGGTACTTCCTTTTTTCCTTTTTTTTTTTTTCCCCTCCACAGAAATCAAAGCAATGTTGAGTTTTGAAGCTGTAATGAGAGGGCTGGTAGAGGTTCAGTTTGTCTAATTGAGCAAGGTGTGTTAGGCAGCTCCAAAGCAGGCAGTGTCACTGTGGGCAGGGACATCAGTGCATACAGGGGACCTGCTTTTTGTCATGTACACAGCAATGCAACAGTTAGATAGTGGAAATACCAAGCCTACGTGTTATGTCAACTGTATGTGGGTGGGAGATTAAAATCGTTGCACAAATATAAAGCTGGGACTTCAAACACGTCGGGATCCTCTTTATGTGCTTTATCAGGCTACTCATTTCCACTGTGTATTACTGTGCCTAGAAAGTTCAACATATGCCCTTTGCCTGTGACAGGTTGGTCAGTCATTAGGCTGCTGGTGTGCCCTTTGAAAGATCTTTTTTATTATGAAAACTGTTTGGAGACCTATAGGTTAGACAGTGCACTCGCACTAACCCGCTTGAGGCAAAAAAGAAACCTTTAATCTCTTTTAAAACTCTGCGTGCCAAATATAATAGCTGGTTTCAGCAGTGTTTAAAACCCACTTCATTAGAATATGGGAAGGGGGAACAGGTTTTAAAGGCTGGTTTTAACAAGTAATCAACTGTCTCCCAGATGGTCTGAATGGGACTTGTTTGACACTGTTCGTGGGGAAAAAACTGAATAGAAAAAAGGAGAAAAGAAAGAGAAAAAAGACAGAACCCAGCACCACCGTGTGTGTGTGTGTGTTGGTGACTGGGCTCAGGGCAGTGCTGGGGACAGTCACCTGGTGGGTGAGAAGCTGTGGCTGGTCAAACCCAAGCACCCCAGTGTGTTCTCTTGGCTGGGGACAGCACCTGGGTGAGAAGCTGTGCCTGGTCAAACCAAACCACCCCAGTGTGTTCTCTTGGCTGGGGACAGCACCCAGTGGGTGAGAAGCTGTGCCTGGTCAAACCCAAGCACCCCAGTGTGTTCTCTTGGCTGGGCTGTGCTCACTTGCACAGAAGGCAAGGCTGCAGGATGGAATGTCTTTAAATCTATTCTGCATTTGTAATGGTGGCTCTGGTTTTTCCACCAGTTTCACCGTCCTTGAGCTGAAAAACAGTTTTGCTTTAACCCATTATGAAAACTAGTTGTGTTTAACCCATGTGTGGCACCTCCCAGCCTTTATCAGAGCCTGTGTCCTGGTCAGAGGACACACTGGTGTGGCTGTGTGAAGCAGCCCACGTACTGGAGGTGCATCCTGCACACCAGACTAATCGCTTACTTATTAATATTCATGAGTCATCTCATTTAGCGGCTGCTCTTGAGGCTTGATTAAAGGAAGCGGCACTGCTATTGGTGCTGTAGCTGTCGAGAGCTTTATCTAAGGCAGAGCTGGTGCTGTCCCTGCTGTCGGTGCTGCAGCACCTCCCAGGACATCTCACCGTGGTGGCTCTGCAGAGCTGCTCTGAAATGACGAGTCAACCTGCCATGACAGCATAAATTTGCCATTGCCTTTGTAAAGTGCTGTCACACACTCCTGTAATGAGTCCTTTCTGCTTGTTCCCAAAGGTCCAGAGGAAGAAATGACCATGTAGATTCTACAGCTTGGGTGCAGCATAATGGGAAATGGTGAATGGAGTGGAGCTGGTCTGCAGCCTTGAGAGCAGCCGTCCTGTGGACCACTAGGCAGTCAGGGCCACCTTGCACGCCAGAGGCTTTCTCCACCTTGCTCGCCGGACACACACTGGATCCTTTTTAATTTCTTAGATTGGAATTCAAGATTCCTCTCCTTCAATTTTTAAAACAGTTTTAAGATTGTATCAACTACAACAAGTGGAGCAATACAACCAGCCACAATGGGTGACATGACAAACAGCGATTTTTATTCCAAGAACCAAAGAAACGAGGCCAACCATGCGGGAGAGTTTGGGTGCACACTGCAGGAACTGCGCTCCCTCATGGAACTCCGAGGGACAGAAGCAGTAGTAAAAATTAAAGAGACATATGGGGAAACAGAGGGGCTCTGCAGACATCTGAAGACATCACCGACAGAAGGTAAGGACTTTTCCCTTCACTTGATTCGGGGCGCTTTGTGTAAGTGCTCCCCAGATAATGACAGGAAGAGGTTTTGATTCAAACCTGAACAGAATTCTCATGGTGCTGCCATTATTCCCCCAAATAATAAAACAAGAGTCTTCTTTCTTTGAAGCTAAAGCAGCCTAGCTATAGCTAAAGGTGGCAGGAGAGTACAAGAAGTGCTGTTTGTTCTAACAGCTAAATGCAATAATTCTGCCTTAAAAGACATGCACAACATCAGCACATGTTTTATGGCACTGCAAGGAGACTTTCACATGTGTGTTCTTGGAGGTAAGAAGGTACAAAACAGTTGCTTCAAAAGAACTTCTAGGTATTTGGACATCCTGAGAGTATGAAATAACCTTTTGAGATGCACTTTGTTACTTTGTAGCTCAATAAGTTATATATATACATATATATGTGTAGGTAGCTAATATTCACTATTACCATAGATAGTTTACCTTAAATTATCAGACTGATTGTATCAATGTTTTTTTAGTTGGACTTCTGTTGTATGGATAATTGAAGGCATTACTTTCTCCTGTTTAATAATACCAATCATAACTTTTCTGCATCTTCTAAGTGTTTTTGGTGTTCTCTACCTGATCATCATTTATGTGTCTATTTTTCTCAATGCTCTTGCCAAATATCTCCCCATAAAGCATTGACAGTGATGTGAAGTTTCCCCTCCTCGTGCAGTTTTCCTGATTATAAATCTTTCTGGTTTAGTGCAAGTAGAATTCTGTTTCATTTTAAAAACTCAATTTTCATCACTGTATTTTCATCTCCAAGGAATATTAACACTTTTGGAAATTACACAGTCTTTCACTCTATAATATTTCACTGGTCTTGTAAAGTAGCCAAGATGTTCATTTTAAGCTGTTTTCTTTTTCAAGAAGATAGAAGTCTTGGCTTTGTTCCATTCTCCTCTTTCTAAAATTAATCATTTAGTTACCTCTGCTGTTTAAATGCCTCAAGAAGCCTTGAATGATTGGTGCAATCATAAACATGTCAATTGTAGTGTGATACTATAAATTACACCAGTTGAAGAGTCCCAGAGGTGTGGCTATCAATGTCTCATCTTCAAGAAAACTCTTCACACTTGACCATGCACAGCCTCAGTATTGTTCAACCATTGTGCCCTCCAAAGCTGTGACCTGCACCTCTCCAGCAGAGGATTATCAAGCTGGTTCTGTGTTAGAAGGAGCAGCCAGCTTGGATAGCACTGCAGCAGTCACGTGCAGTCCTGTGTTCTAGAGCGACCAGTGGCAAATGGAACACTGTGTAACAGATCTCTCCCTTTTTCTAGTCTTGCCCAAATATCTGATCCCTCAGACAGGCCCTCTTTTCCTCCAGGGAGGTTGTTCCCAGGAGCACTGAGGTAGGAGGAGGAGACCCTGCACTTGTCTGGGATATGCAGATGTCCATCAGTCTTTTGGAGAGTGGTTGTGTAGGAGGGTGGGTTTCTTGTAGCCTCGTTGATGCTGTGTGCTGAAGGAATTCTGCAACGATAAGGTGCTTCTCCAGGTCCTGGATTATCAGTCCATTAACCCAGGAGAAGTGTGTGCTCTCTGCTTTACCCCGACCACGTGGTCCCCGAGAGCCCCCGAGAAAGGACACGCAGAGACCACCGGCGAGGACAGGAACAAAGAGGAAGTTTATTCAGGGGAACAGGTTTATGTGGACTTTGGAGGGATACAAATTCTCCAATAAGGGACAAGAGGGGAATCTGGCTTTGGGCCAATAGGAGTAAGGGGATTTACATTCAGTGGGAGAGGGTTTCAGGGAACATGAGGTCACAATCTTTCCCAAGCCCCCTGGCCTGGCAGGAGTTTATGAGAAGAAGAAACAGTGACAATGCAGTTTTTACATTCAGTACATTCAAACCACATTAAAAACATCAGTTGTTAAAGCGTTCTCAGTGGCTGGGAGATTTTCATCAGCCCATTTCTGGCAGGACATTGTCCATGCCATATATTGTGAATGCATTGCTACAGTTGTGCATGGGAGAAGCAGCTCTTCAGGGAATGTGCAGCAATTCTGAGAAATCCCTGACACATTTGAGGAGTGCCAGACAGAAGTGCTGGATTGTGGTAGTGTGCAGTAAGGTCGTGGCAGGCAGAAAACAAGAGGGCACAGCTTGCAGGTGTCACACACGAGATAGTTTATTAAATCACTCCATGAAGAAAGAAAAATAATAGAAAAAGAGAGTAAAAAGATACACTCTAACTCCAAATTACGTAATAAATATTGTCAAATCCCACCCATAGACAAGTTCTATAGGCTGTATCACAGTGTCTATAAACCTTATTGCAGCTTCGAATTGGATGTCACTTTCTGCACAGATGTTCTCTCTGCCATTAGAAATTTATCTCTTCAACATTCTTTGCTCAGGGGTAGCTTCTCCCCAAACCTTCTTATCTCATTTTGGTTCTGCTAGCTTGCTGCTTTTTCTCACAGAACTAATTGGCTTCTCAGTGTTCACATCCCTGTACAACAAAGTACCTACTACAAGGCCAAACCTCAAAACTTTTCCTAACTCAAAAAACCTTTTCTTATCCTTACACGGGATCTCTCCATTTCCATGACAGAATAAACACTAATTTATGAATATCCCATGGGGACTCAGCATTTCAAATATCCCTCAGCATTTACAGAACACCAGAGCTGAAGTCTCAGTCTGGATGAGACGTGTTCACTTCGGTGACTTCAGTAAAGTTTTGCCAACTCATTCTGGTGGTTACCTGGTCCATGTGAACTTCAAAGGAGATGTTAATTGCATTATCCTTTCAACTTATGACATCAGGGAAACTTAATTCCTCCTGTTGGAACAGAGGGTATGGATCCAACTGGTGTGGCACAGTGACTCCACAGTAATCTATATCTGATACTGCAGATAAGGTAACTTTCCTCTAAGCATTACGTGCACTTCATCACTTGTGCATTAGGGAAAAACAGTGCCAGCCTCGGGTGGCAATCAGCATAGCCTTGGAATCAGCAACACTCTCCTGGCTTTGAATTTTCAATTAGATCACATCATAGGAATTCCCACTCTAAGTTTGCATCTTACTTTTAATTGTTTTTGAAGAGAATCTGTCCGAAGCGTGTCTTGTCAAACTTGGAAGTTTTCACTTGAGAGAAAGTCTCCATAACACAAAATCTTTGAAGGCTTATG
Source organism: Sakesphorus luctuosus (assembly GCA_013396695.1). NCBI lineage: Eukaryota > Metazoa > Chordata > Aves > Passeriformes > Thamnophilidae > Sakesphorus > Sakesphorus luctuosus. Next base: position 513,623 of record VWZD01011778.1, read on the forward strand.
TCAAATATAAGCATATGTTTAGATCTAAGTCCCTACCCATTGCTTTTCATGTTTCTGAGCTCAGTGAAGAAAGTTAAAATACAGCAAAGAGGATATCCTTGAAGATAGAAATATTCTTAGAGGAAAGAAACATAATGATTTATTATATGGAAATGGATTTTTAACATCAAGTAGGAATGATCTGCAAATAAATTATTAACATACATAGTTTTATAGTTTGGTATGTGCAGCAAACCCCCACAATTTGCTGCTATGCCTGAACATCACTTTTCCAACCAGTATCTTTTCTGGTGGAGCACAATTAACTGAACTTGCTTTGTTTTTCATACTTGGGTGTGTCGCACATCTGACAGAGTTTTATGGGGAATAAGAATTCCTGCAGGGCACTTTCAAGAAACCAAATGAAGTTTTGCTGAGCAAGAGTCCTGAGCAAACATGAATGAAACAGCAAAAAGGACCTGACTGTAGAACTTGGTTCCTCCCAGGCTTGTAACTCCTTGAGAATTTATCTTCATAAAGTCTTTGTAATTTTGTGGGAAGTAGTTACTGGAAGAGAGGAAAAAGTATTTTCCAGAGCAGGCACATTATAACATGGTGGTGTGACCTCATCTGAATTTACTGGTTTACTCAATATTTGGAAAATAAATAGTGATGAGCTCAGAGTTTACTCAGCAATTCATTTCCTGTGGTAATATTTGATGTAGCACCTATGGATAGAATAGAATCACAGAATCCTAGAATGGATTGGGTTGGAAAAGACCTCCGAGATCATCAAGTCCAACCCTTGGGCCAACTCCACTCCCTTTACCAGATCATGGCACTCAGTGCCACGGCCAAGCTCACTTGAAAAACCTCCAGGGATGGGGAATCCACCCCCTCTCTGGGCAGCCCATTCCAATGCCTGAGCACTCTCTCTGCAAAGAAGTTTTTTCTGCTCTCCAACTTCAATTTCCCCTGGCAGAGCTTGAGCTCTGGGTAGGATCCATCACTTACACTAGAAGTACCTTTTGAAACTTGTGTTTTAAAGGCCTTGAACTTCTCAAGGTAAGATGTCTGTGTGCCTCCCATGTTATTTACACTGTTGTGAAGCTCCATTTCCCAGTGCTTTCTGCACTCAAGTAGTAACTCAGTGTGGGGCTGCAGAAGTCTGCTGAAGGTTGAGTAGACTAATATTTGCATGCTGAATGAATTAATATTATTATGGATTCCAAGGCTTCAGACTGTTGTTTAACTTCTCTTTGATGGCTTCTCTATCTGTAGATGCAGTGTGGATCCCAGCTCTCAGTTATGCCTAGGGGATTTCCTGCATTAAAGTGATTATATTAGAATGAAAAGCTCCCATTTCAATGCTCATAAAAAGAACCTCTCCTCAATCTATGGAAATAATTTATATGAAAAAGTACAAATATGTGTGGACTTGAAGTTTCTTTCAAAATCTTTCTCTCCAGCTCAGTTTCACTTTCATTATTGCAGGGGCAGAGCAAAGGAGGAGGCTCCAGCTCTGCCTCTTTGCAGAACAATGCTGAGTCCCCTGGGGCAGAGTGGGCTGGCAGTGGGATCATCTCCCATTCTCTGAGCCCACTGCAGCATCAGTGACACCTTAAAGGACAGCTGGGAAAGGCTGAGGAGTTAACTGGATGAATCCCAAATGAGGCTGGAATCCACTCTTTCCAACACTTAACTCTATTTACCCACAGTTTATCCAGTGCACACCAATTTACATCTACATTTTCTTCATGTTTTAAAGATGTTTATTTCTTATAGGATTATGAGAGTGAATTAACTTCCATGATTTCCTGCTTAAAATACTTGAATGCAGTAATTTCCAGTGTGAAACCTCCTTTTAATAGGAAAAAAAAGGTGTTTTAGCTATAGGTCTCTTAGGATATTGTAAAAAGGCTTTATGAGAAGACAGTATCAATTAGTGGTTAAGTGATAATATTTCTAGTGTAGAAGTTGACTTGTCAATCTTTAGGACTCCCTTAGTTAAAACAGATACCAGAGGAGTTGCTCTCTCTTTTCAAAAGCATTTTGGTTGTGCAGGAGACATGGACCAAGTATCAATTAGACCAACTGTGGAGGTATATTTATTTTTTAATTATTGCAATCTAAAAAGCCTTTCACAATTTTAAATACGAGGTAAAGATGAAGGAAGAGTGAATACAACAAAATGAACCAGTTGCTTTTAGTACTTCTGAGTTTTGGTTCCTTACATTTGCTCCTATAAAACTGCACCTTTAATAAATGAATAATCTGCTCCAAAGCTCCTCTTGCTGGGTCATACTAAGTGACAGTTGGTATCAACACTGTGTTCAATTAGCTGCAGATACCTAAGGAATTTAGACAGAAATTTTGGAAGGAATAAAAGGTACTTGATGCAGACAAATACAGGTTTAAAATAGAAATGTAAAATAATGGATTACCAGAAACTGAAATTTATAAAACCACACTGATAAAATAAAATCTGAAAGTCAAGAAGTTGGCAATAGCATAATTTTTGTTTTTATTAAAAGAATACACTTAATTGTGCATAAACCACCAAATATTATTGGTAAGTTCAAGATTTTCTGAAGTTATTTTAAATTTGATATTAGGGTGAATATTCTTCAGTTGATTATACAATTTTTCAAAAGCAATATTGCCAGCTGTCCAAAAGTAAATGTCAGGGTTTTGTTTGTGGCATTCAGCTGCAGTACTTGGGAAACCTTCAAAGCAGCATCTCCAAAGCCCTGTAAAAGCAGACCTGCTCATCCTCTCTCCAGGTCACCACGCTGTCTAATGCCTTATTTGTGGGGTCAAAACAGCTTCTGTAGTTCAGGCCAATTTGCCAACACACCCAGGCCAGAAGCCAAGCTCTAAGTCCACATCTAGCCCTTATTTGTACATGTTCTCTCCACATGCAAGGTTTGGTTTGAACAATGAAAACAGCCTTCCCCATGAAAAAACCCCTTCAGCATTGTCAGGGCCAAGGTCTTGAAGGGTTTTCTCCTGCCTTGCATGGGAAAAAACCCACAGGCAAACTTCAAATTCGTATTTCACCTAGTTATTCATGCAGCACCAAGTGTGGTTGGGCTGGTGAGAACTTGGGATAGCTTGGCATCTTTGTGGTGTCCATCAGAGCACAGGGGTTGCCCCCTGAGTGCCCCAGCATGCTCCCAGGGATCTCATGGACACTTTCCATGAAAAGCTGGCTGGCCAAGAAGGAAGGGGAGTCCTGCCTGCTCCTTCATTTTGGAATTCCTGCTGTGTATCCCAGGAGGCTCCAGGAGACACTAACAGTGCCTTCCAGTGTTTGAAGGGGCTCTGAAAGAAAGTTGAGGACAAACTTTTTAGTAGAGCCTGTTGTGATAGGACAAGGGGCCATGGATTTTAACTGAAGGAAGGTTGATTTAGGTTAGGCATAAGGAGGAAGTTTCTTACAAAGAGAGTGGTGAAATACTGGATCAGGCTGCCCACAGGAAACATTCAAGGACAGGTTGGACAGGGCTCTGAGCAACCTAGTTAGGGATGTCCCTGCTCACTGCAGGGGGATTGGACTAGACAGCCTTTCAAGGTGCCTTCCCACCCAAATCATTCAGCTTGTATGATTCTAAGCCTTTCTCTCTGAAGGCAGGTCTGGGGAAGCTGGAGGGGTGCCTGACTCCTGGGGATGAGTGGGCAGCACAGGAAGGGGCACAGAGTGCACAGGGGCCTTCCCTTCTCCACCTTCCCTGCTCACACCCAGAGTGTCCTCCTGCCCCTGCTCTCCCCACGGGGAAAGCACTGGAGCACTTACTGCTCTGTGCAGCTCTATCCATGGGGAAATGCTGCATCTGACCCAAGTCCCACCAAACCCCATTGTCACAGTGGCGCTTGCAGGGCTGGGGCCAGATGGGAAAGATCTGGGTGAGATGGCTGTGTATTAGCAGCTCATGTGAGGCACTGAGGTTTGCTTTGGCTTGCAGGGCTGTCTCAAGGCCTGGCAGAGCTGTCATGCTTGGCCAAAGCAGGGTTGGGGTTGGCTCCTGTGCCCTGCCCTGTCTGTCAGCACAGTGCCAGGCAGATGTTCCTCAGGGCTTTCTGCACTGCCCCCTGGGACCCACACGAGTGCTGGGATTAGAGGGACTGGCTCTGCACATTTGACACTCCTGCTGTAGGCAGTGTGTTACATATCCATAAAATCCCAGCTCAGTGTTCAACAATTTGAGGGGAGTGCATAGGATTTTCTTGGCAACTGCACTTATTTTCCTTATCTAATATTTCCATTGTTTGTATAATGGAACAGCAAACATTCTTCCAAAGGTTACCCAAACATAAGCATCTCAAATGAATGGCTTAGATTTTTCGGAGTGATAACTACAATTTCATTGCTCATTTTGTTTCTGGCTTTTGGCATGTCGTGCTACTTGCTGATTTACTTTGGCTTTGTTCATTTACTTGTGGTAAAGATATTGCATGATGCATTTTCTCCATAAAGCTTTAAAAAATAGTTTAGATACCTGCTCCTTTGAGAATCCTAAAAGGCTTGCAAAAAGGTTCTCTCTGTGTAATGGGCATTGCTTTTAAAGTAAGGCCAGCAAGGAAGAAAGTGAGTATCTTCTGCCTGTTGTATTTAGGTAGCATCAGAGATTTTCTGAGGCCGGTGCTGATTTATTTATGTGATGACCCAGGACATTGTCCTCCCCTCAATGATTATCTTACCTCAGCAGGTGCAACACTTAGAGAGGAGGCTATTTTTATGCAAACTGAGTTCCCTTTCCCCTTTAAGACAGTACATTAAATACATGCAAGCAGTGTTTGCTGCCCAAAGACATTCTGCTGTTGTACCTCAGATTTAGATGAACAGAGTAATAAATGGCTGTGAGATTTTGCACCTCTCTTGGACAGGACTAGTCTTTGTTCCTTGTAGTTAACAGTCTAACTTACAACTAGAATGTGTTGTAAGTGAAAGGAAAGTCTGGCCCAGCAACTTTCTGTAATTCTTTCCTTGCAAAGAGATTATCACAGGTTAACATTCTCCATAATGTGTTGTGCCAGAGGTTTCTCTTTGATCTAAATGCAGTGATGCAATACAGTAAGTCAAACACTTTCTGCAAAATTAGTAAGTGATGGAAAATGCTGCCATTATACAGGGCAGCTGATAACTCTGTGATCTCATTCTCAGAAATAGTGTTTTGGGTCTGTTGGCATGACCAACTCATTGTATGAACAACATGAGGTCAGATCTTCAACATACTGGCATGGCCAGCAGGCCCAGGGCAGTGAGCCTTCCCCTGGACTCTGCCTTGGGGAGGCCACACCTTGAGTGTTGTGTTCAGTTCTGGGCCCCTCAGTTGAGGCAAGAGATTGAGGGGCTGGAGCGGGGCCAGAGAAGAGCAACGAGGCTGGAGAAGGGAGTGGAGCACAAGTGCTGTGGGGAGAGGCTGAGGGAGCTGGGGGTGTTTGTGCTGGAGAAGAGGAGGCTGAGAGGTGACCTCAGCACTGTCTGGAAGTGCCTGAAGGGAAGTTGTGGCCAGGTGGGGGTTGGTCTCTTCTCCCAGGCACTCAGCAATAGGACAAGGGGGCACGGGGGGCTCAAGCTCTGCCAGGGGAAATTGAAGTTGGAGATCAGAAAAACTTCTTTGCAGAGAGAGTGCTCAGGCATTGGAATGGGCTGCCCAGAGGGTTGGTCTCTTCTCCCAGGCACTCAGCAATAGGACAAGGGGGCACGGGGGGCTCAAGCTCTGCCAGGGGAAATTGAAGTTGGAGAGCAGAAAAACTTTGCAGAGAGAGTGCTCAGGGATTGGAATGGGCTGCCCAGAGAGGGGGTGGATTCCCCATCCCTGGAGGTTTTTAAGCTGAGCTTGGCCGTGGCACTGAGTGCCATGATGTGGTAAAGGGACTGGAGTTGGCCCAAGGGTTGGACTTGATGATCTCAGAGGTCTTTTCCAACCCAATCCATTCTGTGATTCTATGAAGTCATCCTTATGCTCCAGGAACACTGCTGGCTCCATCAGCTGCCCACACTGCTAAGGGCCATTGTGCTGGAGCTGCTCCCTGGGAGAGAGGCAGTGAGGCCTCTGCTTGGAGGATGAAGGAGGGGTTATTCTGTCATGTCATCTGTGCTTTCACACTCGTGTAGCAGACTGGGTGCTGTGCTGGGCAAGGCCAGGCTGGGGGTTTTGTCAGTGATGGAGAGGAAAGCCCTGAAGGGAGGAGCCAAGCTCTGAGCTGGGCATGTCCCTGTGCTGGGGAGCCTGTGTGAGGGTAACAGCACTGCAGAGGGAGAGAATCCTGGAGAAATCCCTCACTTCCATTGCACTGCAGGGCTGAGAGCCATAAATATACACAGACTGTCAGCCTTGAGTGAGAGCTGATTTATCTTCATTTTGTTCTTGTTTGGGGAAAGCTGCAGGAAGAAAGCACAGTCCATTATACCAAATGAATAATCCAATCGATGCAGCCGGTGTGCCCTTGATGAAATTAAGCTTTGTCTTTGCAGTGTATCAGAGAGAGGGGAAGGGTTTTTTGCCTTATGTTGTTGGTGCCCTATTGAAACAAACAGTTGCCATGCAGTGGTTTGGTCCTGTTAGAGGAGACACAAGAGCACAGCTCTTAATTTGTTGTCTCAGGTGATGCTTAGAGGAGTGCAAAAAAGGGCTCACTTTGCAATGCCACCTTAAAATTGAAAGATAAAACAGTTACCTGAGTCTCCATTAGGCATTCCCAGATGTTTGGCCAAGTGTCACTGCTACAAGTGATGCTGCTTCCAGGCTAGCCATGGACATTGGACAATTTTGCTCCTGAAGCCTCTGTAAGGATCATCTGTGCATTGGGAAGATGATGACAATGCTGTTCTTCACAATAATGACTTTTTTTTTTTTAATTCAGCATTCCATTTCTAGTTTTTTGTAAAAGAGGATTATGTTATTGGTTGAAAGAGAAAAAGCTTTTTGGAGAAAATGGGGCAGTGGCTTCAATATGCAAGTCAAAGCTCAGAAGCCCTGCAAGTGGAATTAGCATGACTGAATCATCACTTTTCCTTTCATGATAACTTTATGAACAGACTTGGGATAAGAACAGTGTTAGGTGCAATAATGATTTCCTGTCTCTTTTTGCAATTGCTACTTATCCTTTAAATCCCAACTGTTCAAATTTGCTGTTTCCATTTGTTTTCCAAGAAGTCAAAGGTTGGTGGTGTTTGACATGCCTGATATTTATAAAGGTGAGTGGAAAAGAAAGCCAAATATGTATTTTTGTCAGTAAACTCAACATGCTTTGAAGACAAACATATTGCATTCCCTTAATACTGATTTCCTTTAATGTGATGCACTTGTATGTTCTTGACTTGCCTTCTAAGTAGCTCTAGAAATTATCAGCAATTTTTTTCCACACTAAAAACCATGCTTGCAGATCCTGAAAGATGTGAGGACAAAGCAAACCTCCCCACACATCCTGAAAAGTTAATGATTGCCTCTGATATAAAGAACCTCTTTTCACAGGTAATAGGTGACATATTCTGCCACAGCTTGCAGTGTGGTGTAGTAACTTCAATTTTAACTTTTAAAGAAGAAAAAAAAATCCTTTCTGATTGCTCATTGTAAGTCCCATTCCTTGTCCTTGCCTTGGGGCAGTACATTTCTGTGAGCCACCCTTACTGCCAGTCCAGACCTTGGCACTGCAGCCATGGATTATATTAAATGCAGAGGATTTGGGTAATGTCACAGAAATAGCTGGGTGGACATAGCTGCTATTTCTGGCACAATAGCATTTACTGGCCCTTGTTTCCTCTTTGCTTTCAAATGAAATTCTTTAGGGACTGCAGATATTCTTTTCCTGCGTGGATTGTGAGCTGAGTCAGTTCTGTTCAGACTCAAACCCCGGAGCTTGCACAGGCTGTGCTTCTCCTTTGATGACTCCCTTTGCATGTGGTGTCTGGCTCTCCTCCCCACCACTCCCCACAGAGGAACCCTTCCTTTCAGGATGAGCACAGCTTAGGTATAGTCCTCTAAGGTAGAAAAAGACTGAAAAAACAGGTATTGGGAAGGAAAATTGACTATATTTATGGAGCAGTTAAAGAGCTGTCATGAACCTTTTTTTCTGATTAGCATTGGAGATGAGGGAAAATGGGGAGTAGGCCCTTCTTTACAGGTGGGCTGCAAGGGGAGAGCTTTGCCCTTGAAGTAGGGACAGAAGAATAGGAGAGCGGAATTTTCTTCCAGCATTCAGTAAGTATCCTATGAACTGGAGCAGAATTTCCACTGGCCTCCATAAATGAGGGCACAGCTCCTTGGATGCTGTGGGCTGAGTGCTGTTTGCTCAGGATCATGTCAGCATTAATGCAGGAAGACAAATGTGTGGGAATGTTCTGAAACTGTAGTGCAACTACACAGTGATAATCTCAGCATAAGCTTTTAGTTCAGGCACCCCAGTTAATTCTTGTCTTAAACAATACAACACGTCCACTTCTACTTTTTTCACCATTTTTGTAGAAATTTCAAGCCTTGACCTTAGTTTGGAAGCTCGGGTGGCAAATCAGGGCACTGTTCTGTTGTTTGGTCTGGGTTGTCCCCCCCTTTCCTTGGCACAGGGCCTCAGTTTTAAAGAAGTGATGCTTCCTTTCTGAGCTACTGCTGGAGTTTTTTCTAGTTTGCTTTTGTTGGCTTTTTAATTACAGCCTGAAGCGCTTTTGGCTTCATTAAAAAAGCCCTAAAGTAATGAATTACATCATCATTCCACTTTGCCAGTGGGGTCATGGCTGCTGCCTGGTTTTCCATGGAGAGCAGAGGTCACCTAGCTTGACGTCTGCAGCCAAAATCTGGACCTGTTCTTGAACTCCAGTGTCACAGGTGACTTCCAGCCCATGGAAGCCTTGGGGAAAATCCCTCCAGTTCATGATAATCAATCCAAAGGGTAGGGCAGTGGTGAAGAGATCAGAACATGGGATTGCCACTATTCAAATTGTTTAGTTTTTACTTACAGAAGAACCTCAAAAAGCTTTCAAGCCAGCCCTGCTTCCTACAAAAGTGTGGTGTGAATTTGGAGGACCCTCCAAGCCTTGGCCGTGCTCCCCTGCTGGCTCTGAGCACCCCCGCGGTGGGGCTGGGCAGTCCCTGCACCTCGGGCTCCCCTTTGTTCTATTGTTTTCTCAACTCAGTGACTTTGGGTGGGTTGAGCAGTGCAGGGACAGTCTGACAGAGCTCACCCTGCCTCTCAGCTCAGGATAAGTGTTCAGAACAATTCCTTTCCAACCTTCAGGCATGATCTGCTGAGGGAATGAACCATAGGAGTAAATTGCTGGTGATTACCAGTGTTAGAGGTGCATGAAACAGGAGCAGTGTGGTCCTACCTGAGGCTGTTACCTGAGAGCTCCACCTGGCCCCAGGAAATTAAATGTGCTTATTTTTGGTGCTGGCCTTGTCCATCTGATACTCTAAAGCTGCAGGTGCTGAAGGACTCTACAAATAAATTTAAAAAAATTACAAAATAGCTGAGGAAAATGGTATAAATCCATCATTGGTTTTGTTCCCAAGGAGGTCTCAGTGACGGTATTGCACCTTGTGCTGCTTTACTTGCTTAGAAACATGAAAGTTAATGTGCTCCAACCCACGAAGTAAAACCATAACCTCAGAAGGGAACTGCCACCCCAACCCCTCACGCACACTGGGTCACACAAGGGACGTGCACAGTGTGTTGTATTCCCAGAGGAAGAGTTTTAGCTGAGGGAGTGCCAAAGGTCAGTTCTGTTCCCTTCACCGGGTTGTTCCTCACTGGTTCTGTTTAGTGCTTTAGCACAGCTGAATTCATTTACTTAAATAGGAAATATCAGAGGGGAGAAGTCATTAAGCTCAAATTGTCTTGTTCACTGTTTTAAAATGACTTAGTAGAAGAGAAAAATACCCCCAGTTCTTTAACCTGTGTATGCACCACTGCTCTAAAATGCCACCTGCCAGCTGAAAATGAGCCTGTGTTCATGTTTGTGTTGAATGTTCAATAAATATCTCTGAAGAAACAGAGAAAATTTGTTGCCTTCAGTCCTGAATAGTGTGCATGGTAAGAGATCTGGGGAGTCTGAAAAGATGTAAAAATAACTCCTGTAAAAATAAGTGTTTCAGTGTTAGCAACAGATGAAGACTCTTAAGGTAAAGTTAATAAGGTTTTTTTGCCCCCCCTCCCCCCAACCCAGATGTTATTTTTAATTCCTGATGTTAATCCTGTTGAACAAGGATATCAGTGTGGCCCCTTTTGCCATGTGGTGCTGGCAGTGCCTTTTGGTGCCCCACTTTTCCAGGATGCTGACAGGAGTGTCACTGCAGCTTACAGCTGGGGAGACAAACACAAGGGGACTCGCTGTGCTGTGCCAATCAGTGCCATCTCCTGGATGGGAAAACCTGGCCTGCCCTCTCCTCCAAACCTTGTCACGCTCAGCAGCTGCTGCAGGGACACCTCACCTTGCCCTGTGAGACATCCCTTTGGGCGATGCCAGCCTTGCCCCCAGGGGCCACTCCCAGCCGCTGTTCCGTGTGCCAGGGCCACTCCTGGCATCCTTCCCTGGAGAATCAGCCAGTGCTTTTGCAAGCCTGTCATCTTTTCTCTCTAGTCATGTTCATGCAAACTGTATTTTAAACAAGGTATTTGAAAGGAAAGCCCTGATTCTGGGCCCCAGCTCGCAATCCCCTGCATTTCTTGTTAGATTAGATCACTATTCATCTGATTCAGGGAGATTTGCCTCCTGCTCTTACCTTTATTTTGAGCCATTTGACTTGCATTGTTGCTTAGAAATCCTGCATTTTATTTAGGAGACTTCTCCAGTCTTCATTAAATCTTCTTTGTATCTTCCTTAAAAGATTCAGTGGCATGAAGTTGCTGTGATATCTTTCAAAAGAAATTTTTACCCCCCTCATTTGAATTTGAGAGGTGGAATGAGGGGAATAGAGTTAAGCTTATTTTCACTTTGAAACACTTTGCAGCAGTTCATTCTGTTGCTGAAAACTGATAGAACATTTTTGCTACCTGGGACTGTCCATGAAAGTTGTGATAGACTTGTTGGATCAAGTGACTGGTGGTGGCTCATTGGAACAAAAAAACATCTCAAGATATTTAATTATCTAGAAGGTATTTATTCATATTGCAAATTATCCATGGTGGTTTTTTTTGTGTTATTGCACAGTTGCATATATTGGTGTGAGTGGCCTGTGCAGAAATGTTGCCCTGATAAACTGCAGTAATCTAGTTGCCCTGCTATGAATATCTGCATTTTCCCCATTTAAAATTCAGTATGTTCCCTCTTGTGGACTTTCCCATGTCTGAGTTTATGAGACAATCTGAAACAATGAATGCCCAAGTCCTAGTCTGTCATGATTTCACACCAAACCATTCTTTGTTCAGTTTTCTTTGCTTTCTTCCATTGTTCTTTGACTATACAATGTCTTTCCAGATACTTATTTCTTTCATTGCTCATTTGTTTTTTTGGTCATATCTATTTATTTTTTAAATCTCCTGCTTCCTGGTGGTCTTCCTCAAAGACCTCTACTTTTGAATTGGTTGTGCCATCATCCTTGTGGCCTTGGGTTGTTCCTCTTTTATTTGGTCTTCCCCACCAAATGTTCTGAGGAGCCCATGTGCTGGCTGGGATTGCTCAGGTCACGTGGTGGGCATTGGTCCTGTTGGAACTTGGACCTTTTGGCAGAACTGCATCTTCTTTATCTGCCCTGTCCCTTTCTACCTTCTTGAACTTGGGCCTTTTGGCACGACTGTATCTCCCTTATCTACAGAATGGTGGGGATCACTTTAATATCACTGGTGCAACTGGTTGATTGTGAGTGCATTAAGTATTAATTCTGGGCAGCAGATTTAATGTTGACTGTTAATCATAGAATCATAGAATCGATCAGGTTGGAAAAGACCTCCAAGATCATCAAGTCCAACCCTTGGGCCAACTCCAGTCCCTTTACCAGATCATGGCACTCAGTGCCACGGCCAATCTGCGTTTAAAAATCTCCAGGGATGGGGAATCCACCCCCTCTCTGGGCAGCCCATTCCAATGCCTGAGCACTCTCTCTGCAAAGAAGTTTTTTCTGATCTCCAACTTCAATTTCCCCTGGCAGAGCTTGAGCCCCCCGTGCCCCCTTGTCCTATTGCTGAGTGCCTGGGAGAAGAGACCAACCCCCACCTGGCCACAACTTCCCTTCAGGCAGTTCCAGACAGTGCTGAGGTCACCTCTCAGCCTCCTCTTCTCCAGCACAAACACCCCCAGCTCCCTCAGCCTCTCCCCACAGCACTTGTGCTCCACTCCCTTCTCCAGCCTCGTTGCTCTTCTCTGGCCCCGCTCCAGCCCCTCAATCTCTTGCCTCAACTCAGGGGCCCAGAACTCAACACAACACTCAAGGTGTGGCCTCCCCAAGGCAGAGTCCAGGGGAAGGCTCACTGCCCTGGGCCTGCTGGCCACGCTACTTTGGATCCAGGCCAGGATCCCATTGGCCTTCTTGGCCACCTGGGCACACTCTTGGCTCCTCTTGAGCTTCCTGTCCCTCAGTCCCCCCAGGTCCCTTTCTGCCTGGCTGCTCTCCAGCCACTCTGTGCCCAGCCTGGAGCGCTGCAGGGCTTGGGGTGGCCAAAGGGCAGGACCTGCACTTGGCCTTGTTGAACTCCATCCCATTGCAATCAGCCCATCTCTCCAGTCTCTCCAGATCCCTCTGCAGAGCCCTCCTGCCTTCCAGCAGGTCGACACTCCCTCCCAACTTGGTGTCATCAGCAAATTTGCTGATGATGGACTCAAGAAAAAAGAATTCAAGATGACTTTGAATAAATGTCTTGAGGTATGAAATACAACTGATAATTACATGAAACAAGTAACTAGAGGGTCTTCTCTAAATGTATGTACCACTTTCCTGTTGGAACTGCTGGTCTTAAAATAGTTATCTTCAAACTGGCCTTGTGGCTGAAAGAAAGAAAAAAACCAACACAAATTATGTAGTGATTTTCATACAGTTTAAAATTTTATCATTTTTACTTTCTGAATCTTTGAAAAAAATTAAAGCTGTTCTTTGAGAGAAAGGCTGTCAAGAAAAGTATTTATATACGAAGTGAATCCTGAAAACTTCTGCCAGTTTTTGCTGTGTGAGAGAATTCAACATGCAAGTTACAGGCTTTTCTTTCAGTGTTTTAAAAGACAAGGGAGATGGGCTGCTTGTGTTTGTGTTCCAGCCATGCAAGAATTGGGTTTTTTTACCTTCTGGCCCCTCACTTAACCCTTATTTTATTCAAGCCAATGATGAAAATTCTATTTCTTCCTTAAGCAAGATAATTTGAGTTTTTTATTTTGGCCATATCACATTTAGGGTATGACAGAGGATTTTTAACAGGTGAAGTTAAAATTAGTGGAATTTTGGTGCTCTGGCTCCTCAATCTATTGTAATAATCTGTCTAGTCTACGAAATCAAGATGTAAGTATTAAAAAAATCAGTTGTCAAAATACTTTAATAACATGATTGTTTTTGATAGAAAAAGATGGAAGGTGATAAATTAAAATGTGAGCGCATGCTTTTCTCTTTGAAATATCTTTGTTCAAAGTCAGCTGTTTCCTGCTTAAGACTTGATTACACTTCTTGAAAAGTGCTCAAGGTAATTTTGGGTTTGAGAACTGGGAGGGCCTCTGGAATAGCAGTTTATAGAACCTTAATTAATTGTGCTGAGTTCAGTGTGGAAGGCAAAATAAGGCAGAGAGCATTTCTGCTGGTGGCCAGAGATGTTTTCAGAAGATCTTTTTCCACAGCCTGTAGTACATTGGAAGTTCTGGGCCCCTGAGTTGAGGCAAGAGATTGAGGGGCTGGAGCGGGGCTGGAGAAGGGAGTGGAGCACAAGTGCTGTGGGGAGAGGCTGAGGGAGCTGGGGGTGTTTGTGCTGGAGAAGAGGAGGCTGAGAGGTGACCTCA
>VWZD01011778.1:527524-552780 GCA_013396695.1 Sakesphorus luctuosus
TTTTCCAACCCAATCCATTCTATGATTCTATGAAGTGTTTTAAAGGCTGGGAAAGCCGCAAAGGAAGTGTTAGGAGTGCAAGTGCAGCAGCACATGCTGGTCTGTGGATAATCCAAGGATTCCAACCCATTTCTGATCACTGGGAGCTGGGAGAGCATTCCTAGCACATGTTGGCAGGAAGAAAGACTAGATAATAGTCTGGCACTGAAGTGTTCAGCAGGCTCAGTGCAGAGCAGCCTCACTGCAAAGCCAAACACTGGTTTATTCAGCAATCCAACAACTCATTAAAGGCAGTTGGCAAGCACAGCTAATTAATGAGCATGTCCTTGTCTTCTCCGAGGTGAGCACCTGACATTCCATTGGATATTGAGGCTGTATGTGTAAGTAAGGGGAGCTGGCAGGTAAAATTAATTAATGCATCCAGACAGGTCACCAAAGGCTCCAGCCTTTATTCTATAGCTCATACTGTGCTGGGGGATGTTTAGAAGCAAATTTTACTCCTCCCTTTCCATCCATCTTCTGGCAAAAAAACCCCCAGGATCTTTAAAGGCAAAACCAATATTCCTGGAAAAGAAAACTATCAAGATGCTTAGGAGTCTTAGGAACTTCTGGAAAGCAAATTGAAATGAGATTTTATTAGAAGATATGTTAAAAAATACGTTTATCGAAGGACCATGTTACTATTTCCAACTAGCTAAAAACCTGGAAGATACACCTTTGTTTAAAGCCTGCAGAAGGAGAAGGAAGACAGAACCCAGGAAGGACAGACTGGATTCCCAAACTACCATTTTTCAATGCAAAATACGAACCACAGCTCTTCTAAAGAACATGGGCTATTTAGAAGGGTGGGTTAAAAAAATGAGCCTTGTTTGGGGAATTCAAAGAAATTCTCTACAAAAATAGAGGTGTGCAGAGCAAGGTAGAGGTGGATTTCATTGGAAATATTATCCTGTTCAGTACTAATAATGGCTTTGGGTTTGAGCACTGCAGGGTTAGGGCTGCCAAAACAGAGGAACGTGCATTCCAAACACTGGAAATATTGGCCTGATTTTATAAGGTAGCACTTGCTCCTAATTCAAGTGCTTGTTCTTCATGGGCTGTGGCAGCTTTTCACAGAAAGGAACATGTTTTACTGTGGCTGTTGTGTTTTTCACACTGACACAAAACAGGGTCCTGGAACAAGGTTCTGAATGAGCTTTTCTGTCATGGCAATACTGGAGATGTTCCTGCAATTCAGAAAAGGCTGAAGGGAATTAGAACAAGAGTTAGAGATTTTATAATAGACAACAAAACAGAACCTGGAACAGCTGTAACTGTAAGAGAGTTAAACTGACGTCTGGGAAACTCCAAACAAGAACTGTGAGATGACTTGCAGGCAAAGATAATATTCAGTCCTGTGATTTTGCTGCTGCTGTAGGGTCTGTGTTTAAATATATGTAAACCTGCCTCAGCCACCAGATCCAAACATTAGTTTCCACAGTGAGAAAGTTCTGGATATGATCCATGAATTAAATTATACCTGAGTGGATTTCAAACTCCTGAACCATATCTAAATTTCCAAGCTCTGGCTGGTGTGGAGCAGGATGGCATTAATTCTGAAATGTCCTGTTCAGAGGGGGATCAAGTCAAGGTAGTGTTTGGATGCCTGAGGAGTGGGAGCTGCCCTGCATTACTGAATAACCCAAGGATGGCTGTCTGGGAGTGCTTTGTTTCCATGGGCACTTCATTGGCTTGTAAGACTCACTTATAAAATCCTTAGCAGCCCAAATCAAGTAATCAAGCATTGGAATGGGCTGCCCAGAGAGGGGGTGGATTCCCCATCCCTGGAGGTTTTTCAAGTGAGCTTGGCCGTGGCACTGAGTGCCCTGATCTGGTAAAGGGACTGGAGTTGGACCAGGAGTTGGACTTGATGATCTGGGAGGTCTTTTCCAACCCAATCCATTCTATTCTATGATTCTATTCTAGTCTAAGTGATCTGCTTCAAATTTCAGAGCAACAGGTATTTCTGAAGTGTTCCAAGTTCTCAGGCTCATGTGAGCCCAGCCTGGGAGGTGTTTGGCTGGACAGGGTCAGCTCTGGGGATCTGGATCAGTAGGGATGGGACAGTCCTGTGGAAAAATCCATTATAAGTGTAGGCCTTCAGAAACAGTTCCTTTAAGTCCCACCAGACTAATGCTCTGTATCTGAAAAGGCTTCAAAGGCAAAATGGTCAAATTACATATCTGCCTGAGAGTCTGGCATTGGTGGCCAAGATGCTGTCATTTTAACTTTGTGGGTTTGTAGGGAATAAGAAAGGAGCTGGAAAACTTTAAAGTTTTCCAGCCTTCATAGATGTTGTTACAATGGACAAGCTCAGCAATGTGGTGATTAGGAATTGCTCTCAAGAGACTGTCCTGGAAGAGCAATCTGGTATTTTGCCTGTTTTGTTCAGATTGTGTTCAAGATGATGTTTTTCATCTGTTGTTTCAAAACTAAAAGCAGTTTTGCTTCCTTCTTTGTTCCAAGTAACTGATGAGTTGCTGTGCCTTTGGAATGATGTTTGGAGGGAGCTGTGCTGGCTTTCAGAGCTGTGTCTTTGTGCTGCTTTTGTAGCCCTGAGCTGCCTCTGGCCAGCCACAATTGGCCCCTCCACTCCTGTCTGTCACCTGTGGACAAAGCCTGGCAAGGTGTGGTTTTCACTGGAAACCTTCAGGCAGCTGAAACTTGGAATGGTGAATTATAGATAAGTGTACCTGAGAGGGTTGAGGTGTCTGTTCCCAGAATTTTAGGATGAAAAAGATGCCTGAAGAAAATTGTGCCTTTAATAATTTAGGAGTCTGGGCTCAGCATGAGGTGTCCTTGACATGCATCCCATCAATATTATTGCCTGATGGCAGGGCATGTCTGGCACAATTCCAGCTTGAATACACCTGAGGAGCTGCAGGACTCTGCTGGAAGGAGAAAAATGTTTTTGTCAAGTCTTTTCAGAATGTCCACCCATTGCAGCTTGTTGGTTCTTGAAGCTGGACAGACAGGATGTCCAGTGTGTGGCACTGAGTGCCATGATCTGGTGAAGGGAGTGGAGTTGGACCAAGGGTTGGACTTGATGATCTCGGAGGTCTTTTCCAACCCAATCAATTCTATGATGCCACAGGGATTGCTCTGGGATCAGGTATTTCAATGTTGGAATAGCCAAGTGTTTCTAATGCCACCCAAGTTTGTCCAGATCTATTTTTGTTTTGAGCATTTTGCTCTTTTTGTTAGTCAAATAATGACCTGTTATATTTCTCCAATAATATTTGATTTATGGAGATCAGGATTTGAAGTAATTTATATGCAGTAGTATATTTTAAGTTCCTGGCTTAAACTCAGATCATGGGTTGAAGGGAATATAGAAATGCCACATTTTCCATTAAACTAATGAACTCATTTATCTGTTAGAATACAAAACAGAAATCTTGCTTTCTTTCACACAAACATTTCAGTTGTTTAGTAATAAGAGAATTATAGGTTTGTATTTTGCAACAAAATATGGAATTATTTTAATGAAACCCTCATAGCAGTAGTGGAAACAAGTAGGACTAGAACCCTTATGGATCATTATTAAGTCATGATGATTATTCTTATTACCTGCAGGGAAGGGGAGATCTTTGGCATCCCATATTCAGCATCTTCACAGTCACCTTGAGGCAGGGCATTACTGCAAGGTTCAGGTGGCAGTTCCTGTTCCTGAAGTTTTAGTTCTGCACATGTAGGACTCAATTCTGATAAATCCTGGGATTTTTTTGTGATGTATTCCCCAGATCTTGGTTGTTATAGGCAAGAGGCAGAGCAACATGTCAACAACGTGGTACAGAGGTGAATATAGTTAAAGATCCTAGGGCAGTACATGGGTATTTATCTTTTCTACACTTCATAATAAAAAGGTTGTTCAATTAACTTCCAAGAACAACTTTCTACAATTCTAGCAATTCTTAACTTCACACTGTGGGCAAAATTCCTGCAGAAAGGCTTTTATGTGGAAAAACAATTGCCCTTTATATATTAGAATCCATGTTGCATTTGATGATAACAATGTTATCTTTATTAAATTTCCTTGTTGTACCTTTTGATTTATAGCCCTCCATAACTCCTCATTGTAAAGTAACCTCTGATCTGCCTCTGATCTGGTACTTTCAGTGCTCCAATGCTGATACAAAAATGTGGGCTAAAATAAGGGAGAATTCCATTTATAATCCAGGCTCATGGGAAACGGGAACTTTCAGAGATCTGAACATGCAGCCCAGCATGTCCTGAGGGGATTCTTTTGGGGGGGTTGATATTCTAAGGCATTGTCATTTCTATTCCTTTCAGTGCTTTGCTCAGGTGTTTACATTGAAGGACACTCTGTAGAATAAGGAGAGGGTGTGTCAGGCCAAGCTCTGTGTGGGTTCCATCCTGCTCTTTATAATGTGGGTTATACAGGGCATGGGGAGGCGCCTTTGCTCAATCCTGCACGAGCCCTGGGGCTTCTCTTGATAGTTACATGGGAGAGAACAGTTCCCTGAGTCTGGACAGAATTTAAAACTCATCTCCTTCAGCTGGTCACAGCATGCCAGGCTTTTTCTGCCACAGCTATAGGCCAATAGCAGAGAACAATTTTATTTCCCTGTCCCTAAACCTTACTACCAAGGGAGGAAAAATTAGAAATTGCTTAAAGCAGAGCTGGGATTCTTATCATTCTAATGAAGGGCCGAGGGAGGGGGGTGATGTTTATATTTATCTCCTTTTAGCAACAGCTGTTATTGTACAGTAACACTGCAATATTCTGTGTAAATACTGGGTTGATACATTTGATTGAACATATGCAAAGCTCTTCTGGACATTTCTGCATATGGCTCTGCTAATGAGGATTCCTCAGCTCTCTCCTTTCCCTCCTTTCTTCTGCTCTCCAGTAGGATTTTTCAGGCAGAGCACACAAGGAGTTCTGCAGGTCTTTTGTGCCATCCTTTTAGTTCCTGAACATCCATATGGCTGTAATTCAAATGTCCCTAACCCATATACAGAGTGTTACAAAACCAAAGCAGAGGCCCAGATAGATAAATAAGATCTGACTGGCAAAATCCGAACTGTTGGCTGCATCACCAGTCCTGGGTGCATTTTACCTCCCCCCCAGAGGAACCAAGCAGCTGCCTGCAGAAGAAAACTGAATGTCATCTCCACTCTTTACCAATTTTATTCTAACCTGGAACAAGAGGACAACAAAGGAAAAACGTGTGCCTGGGGACAAAAGTTGCCTCTTGTCATGAGTTAACAGTTAACTGGTGAAAGAACATTGAGGTACTTAGAAATCCTGCTATATTTAGAGTTTATTCAGTGCAGTGGCAAGGTCAGTGCCTCGTTCCCTGTTCTGGGTGCAGAAGGCAGGAGGGTGAGGCTGGTCCAGCACCGATCACAGCTGAACACACCCAGGAGGCTCCACAGCACAGGGACCCAGTGCCAGGGGAGGAAGATGGGCCTCACAAATCATAGAATTGATATTGGGTTGGAAAAGACCTCCGAGATCATCAAGGCCAACCCTTGGGCCAACTCCAGTCCCTTTACCAGATCATGGCACTCAGTGCCACGGCCAAGCTCACTTGAAAAACCTCCAGGCATGGGGAATCCACCCCCTCTCTGGGCAGCCCATTCCAATGCCTGAGCACTCTCTCTGCAAAGAAGTTTTTTCTGCTCTCCAACTTCAATTTCCCCTGGCAGAGCTTGAGCCCCCCGTGCCCCCTTGTCCTATTGCTGAGTGCCTGGGAGAAGAGACCAACCCCCACCTGGCCACAACTTCCCTTCAGGCACTTCCAGACAGTGCTGAGGTCACCTCTGAGCCTCCTCTTCTCCAGCACAAACACCCCCAGCTCCCTCAGCCTCTCCCCACACCACTTGTGCTCCACTCCCTTCTCCAGCCTCGTTGCTCTTCTCTGGCCCCGCTCCAGCCCCTCAATCTCTTGCCTCAACTGAGGGGCCCAGAACTCAACACAACACTCAAGGTGTGGCCTCCCCAAGGCAGAGTCCAGGGGAAGGCTCACTGCCCTGGGCCTGCTGGCCACGCTAGTTTGGATCCAGGACAGCTGCTTGTGGAGAAGGAAGGAGATGCTGTGTGCAGAACTCAGTAGTTATTTCCAAGGTCTCTAAGGAAACACTTCCATAGTTATTTTATCTATTCTAACTTCAGAAGTTGAACTGCTTTAAAGCAAACAAACACAGGAACCCATCAGAAAAACAATCATGAAACCCAAACCAAACAGATGCTGCTGGAAAACAGTTGGATGGCCTGGAAATATTGGTGCTGCTCACAGTCATGCTTTGTTCCTCTTTCTAATGAATTTTCCTGTAGAATTTGGTTATCTCAGAGCACTAAGGCAGACACTGTGGTAGGGGGATTGTTGAAGAAACACTGAAGTTTTGTAGGGAGGTGTATTTATTATGGCCAGACTTGTCTGAAAAGCAGCTCAGCACGTCATGTATCAATGGGGAAATGGCTCTTAAGAGCATGGATTGCAGCACAGAACTTTGCTCCAAGCATAGAGCCTTTATTCTGCTTTTTAGAGTAGCAGCTTCGCAATTTGAAGTGCAGTCAGAAATTCAGGATGGAGTGAAATGTGGCCATTCAGATCTGCATTTGGTTATTCTGTAGCATTTATTGTATTTATGTTGATGAATGATCACTGTGACACAGAGTTTCCTTGCTCTTGACTGGTTCACAAGCTTCTGTAATGGAATAAAATGCTGTTTGCCCACCCCCCAGAGCAGAGAGGGAGCAGGTTTTGCATTTTAACCTGTATTTGAAAGGATAGCTGTGCAAGTGAATTCCTTGACTAGTTCCTGTGAATCCTTTTCACAGTTCTGAAGATTTGTGTGGAGCTTCTGCCCGTTTTGTAATGCTAAAAAAGAAGTGAACAACCCTCCTACCCTGCCTTTTAACTCTTTGCTGTATTTCCTTAGTATTTACATCCTGATTTGTGCTGCATTTGCTTCTTGAGTCACTTGCTCCTTTGCCAATCTCACACAAAGGCAAAAGATTTGGAAATTAATTCACCTTAACATCATTCCTAAGAGTTGGATGTGAAAAGTAAAGCAGTGAATAAAGGAACTTCTTAAATAGAATTCCATGCTCAGAAGAGGTTGGTGAATACAGACATAGCACTATGAGTTAAAGCTCTTGTTGACCCAGTATTTCCTAAAGTATAATGCTGTTAATATGAATATTCTTCTATAAATACATCAGACCTAATGTGTTCATTTGTGATAAATAGCTTTATAGTTGGTTAGATGAGAGAACTATTAAGGCAACAACCTTTTTATTAGTTATCATCCCAACATCTGCTTTAATGAACTAATGATTTCCATAGTCTTGGGGAGCTGTGCCAATCCTGGGGACTGGCATTACTCTGTCCAAACAAAGAACCTTGAGGGATCTGTTTTCTCCAGCCTGGTCTTTTAATGGAAGGAAAGAATAGTCAGCTGCTGTGGGCAGAGATCCACTGAGAATGTCTTTGCAGGGACCCACAAACAGAGACACTGTTGGGATATTGGAAAGCATCAGATGATACAATCATCAAGTTTAATGTAAAAGAATTTTGCTTAATTTTTACCATGCTTTGACTTCTGCTTTGGTGAAATGTGCTGAAGTTCTGGCCACGGTGTTGAGGCAGTAGCTGAAGTACCTGTGTGCTTTTGAAAATGCCACTATGGTCTGGTGGGTGTTTGTAATTGCTGAGTTTATAAAATTTGGGCTTCAGCTCACATTGTGTGTCTTGGGTTGAGCTGGCAAAACGCCAACTGCCCAAGTAGAGAGAAAAGGTTCTTCTTCTCCCTAACTAGCTAAAGGGAGAAAGAAGAAGAGGGAGAGGGAAAAAAGCTAAACCAGGTTTATGCTGAACTAACTACATGTATTTATACAGAAAAGAGAAAATTAAGAGAAAACCACAATATAACACACTTTTACACAAGTTACATATAACTAGAACTTCTCACTTCCCAATTAATACAAAGTGTATTACTCTAAATCTATAAGCACTCTAAAAGACATTCAGCAAGAAACAGAAAGAGTAACAACAAAATGTTTCTATTTCTCTGAACTCAAACTGCAAGCAGCGGCAGCAGCAGCAAGGCCTAAGATAGCAGAAAAGGTGTGGCACGTCTTCCCTGCACCTCAGCCATGGTGAAACTGAACAAGCTACTCTACAACAAAATGTTTCTACTTCTCTGAACTCAAACAAACTGCAAGCAGCAGCAGCAGCAAGGCCTAAGATAGCAGAAAAGGTGTGGCACGTCTTCCCTGCACCTCAGCCATGGTGAAACTGAACAAGCTACTCTTACACACTGGATTTTACTCCTATTGAGATGATGTAAGATGGTATGAAATACAACATCATTGGCTAGAAGAAGTCAGCTGTTAGCTAGCTCGGCCCAGCTCAAGGCAGCTGACAATTTCAGGCCCAAATCTGAGTTTTAAAGCTTAAATTTAGGCCTACCTGGCTAAACCCATAACATTGTGTAACAGCACAAGCTTTACACTGAATGCCTTTTCTCCTGAGATTTCATCAGGTTTATTCTTTGAAGGTTACATAGTTATTGATGCAAGAGAATTAAAAAACCTTCTTTATGAAGAGTTGACTTATAAATAAAATGTATTTGGAGAGCACAGTTCTGGCATATACACTGGTAAAACACTTGTTTTTGTCAAAGACTGCCAAATGTCTTTGTGCTGATGGCAGCATGACATTCATGGGACAGAACCATGATGGGTTTTCCAAACATGAGTTTGTTTTAAGGAATATTTCTCAGATCTCTGGCTTTGGATTAGGCACAACACAACACAACACAACACTGTGTAGCGACTCTGAAGCTGAGCCCGTGGAAGGTCACATTAGACATTCCTGGGGAGACATGCAGAAAGGTTTGCAACATTTACTCAGTTTAAAGCACATACACACAAGTTGCTTAAATCTTGGCGTGTGCTCAACTGGTTTCATTTGCATTGGATCATCCAGAGGGAGAGCTAAACTGGGCATTAAGTAAAGAGAAGGCTGTGTGTTAACTGGCTCTGCTCTGGAAAGGAATTAATTAGTGCCTGAGAAATGGTTCATCTGTGGTTGTTTTGTTAAAGCTGCCCATGCTCTGTGAGATGGGCAGGGACACAAAATCAAGGCTCTGTTCCTGCTCTTTTGTTCCTTGGTGATGTTGCTGAGTGTACAGGAGGGTTTGCTATTACTGTGTGACTGCAACAAATGGAGACTCCAAAGCCTTCCTGTCAAGCTGCTGGAAGTGAAAGCACCTTTAAACCAGGAAGGGGAGTATTTAGGAAAAAGAAAAGTCTGCATTTATTGAGGGCTGAAACAATGAAAATGAAGCTGCACATACACGTTTTTCAAAGGTGGTGGGAAGGATTCAGAGTTCTTACAGATCCCAGTAGACTTTGGTGAGCATTCTGGTTTGGATGTGATCCACTGGGATGATTCTCCTTTCCTCTTTTACAAAGCTGTTCACAAAATGTGATGCCCAAACCAATCATTAAGAAAATTCGAATTTTTAATCCTTTAGTAAGTAGTTTATTCTTTGGCAATGTGCAGTTTGTCAGAAATTTGACATTGCATTGAAAGTCACTGATTTAGTTCTGTCAGCCTGACTTAATTTCCTGTTAAAGGTTGCACCTTAGGAGACACTCTGCATTCCTGAAATCACATTAGTGATGAGTTATTTAATCAACAGCACTATTTAAAGGTGTTTGAAAACAGTGTTGTGCCACTCCAGTTGTGAGAGAGTTTGAGTGAGGTGTTAAAGACACGTGCAGAGAAGTAGGGATTCAAAAAGCTGGAAGTCTGAAAGGGCAGTGGGGTGCTAAAAATGTAAGGTGATGGAAAGCAAAGAAAGTTTCTAGGTAGTTCCTGCCTTTTCTTGAGGCAGCTACATCTACTCATTATCTTAATTGTGGCTGACAGACCTTCTGATCTCCTGTCCCTGACTTCTCCATCCACCAGGTTCTAGGTCTGTCTGAGCTGATGCCATTTGTGCTGCTGGGCATGGCCACTCACCCTGTACTTGGACATGTTCAACCCACTCAGGGTCTAGAGATGCTTTCTAAAAACTGTGAAGAACCTTCAAGGTGTTCTTGGCCTTTTTAATCTACTCTTTTGAGCCCATGAAGCTTTTTGCAGTGTCCAAAGGGCCCTGGCTGTTCTCTGTGCACAAACAGAGGACACCTTGGCAGCAAAAGAATTGAGAAGTTCCTTGTTGTACCTCAGGTCTCCATCTTCCTTCCTAGTGGCCTACACTTATCTTTGTTTTTCACTAGCACAGTTTTGTGCTTTTAGAGCAGAGGAATAAGCAAGGGAATTCTGACAGTGTTTCTCGGGCTGCTTTGCCAATTAACAAGTGACTGTCAGGAACCCTAATGGCTTTTTTCCCAAGGTTAAACCAGGAGACATCCTTCCAATCCACATTCTTAGAGGTCCATTTACAGCTTCCAGAAGCAATCCCAATCCTGGCCTACTCGCTTGAAGAGCATTTGATCTGGTAAAGGGAATTCAACTTCCATGTGGTGCTTCCCATGTTTGTTGTTTGTCTGTCTGGTGACCTTATTTGTGGGATAAAGGTGGCAGTGAACATGGAAATTATCATAAATGCTGTGTCTATTTGAATGGGAAGAGCAAATGAATGGCACTAGATAGCAATGTTTATTGTGTCAAGTCTTTGGGATGTCATTTATGTGTAACTACTTCTAATTAGTGCCATTCAAACCAACTCAAATGACTCCCAAACAGATGCCAGTTGTTGCAGGGGATGAGCCTGGATACTTGTCATTTTGAACAGTCAACTGGCACTTCCAGCACTGACAACACTTTAATGGTAGAGATGGAGGAAAGGTTTCAGTACTGGTGGGATTTTTAACAGGGAACATTTCTCTTAAGGAACTGTAATTGGGAAGTTGTTGCTTCTTGGAGGAGAGTTGCCATTCCCTTGGGCTGGGGTTCCTCCTCTGTCACCTCTAGAAAATGGGCCCCACGTTTCATCCTTGGTGGGAGCAGCGTTAGAGGAGGAGTAACATCAGCTCAGCATCGAAGAAGGAAGGGCTGCTGTGCTTGAAGTTTGGGGATTTGCTCTTTCTTGGAGGAAACATGGTGAAAAATAACATAAATCAGTGACCACCTCAGCCTAAACTCTGGTGATAGATAAGTCACACAGAATCGTTCAGTCACAATTTTGCTTTTGATTTCAATGCAATTTATAAACATGATAAAAGAGCAATAAAACTTTGTGTAAATTGACATCCAAATAGCAAGGTGTTTTGGGTTTAGCTGGCAAAATGCTAACTGTGTGAGACAGAGTGAAAAGGGAAGAAGGGAGAGAGGGAAAAAAAACTTTTAAACTAGGTTTATGCTGAAACTAACAACATGTATTTATACAGAAAAGAGAAAATTAAGAGAAAACCACAATATAACACACACTTATACAAGTTATATAGAACTTCTTACTCTTTAGTAAGCACAAGGCTTCACTTTGCAATGCCACTCCCCCCACCCTCTAAAATTGCCTTTTATTTAATGAAGGCTCTCCAGGAGGCTGACACTCCTCTGGCTGGAACAGCAGTTGGAGTGCAGTGCTGAACCCCCCAAAAGTCCAAACATCCCTGTGAGTGCTGGGAGGCCTGGCAGAGCAATGGGGAAGATCCTCTTGGTGTTGCTAAGAAAACAACCTTCTGGCTTTTACAGCAATTTCCTCAGTGATCACAGTATTACTCTGCAGTGGAGGGGGTTGATTTTAAACCCAGTGATTTGGGGTGTTTCCCTCATGTCATTTAACTTGCTCTTTTTCAGGGAGGTATTTAGAGCCACACTTGGGCTACATTTGCCAGGATGGTGATGAGAAAGTCTAAATAAGATTGAGCCAATGCCACTGTGAAGGGCCCCCAGCTGGTGTGGGGCCAGAGGAGGTGCAGATGCCAGGCTGGGATGCCAAGGGCACTGGGGTTAACCTGCCTGCCTGAGCTCTGCTCTCTCCTCTTCATTCTGGAGGGTGCAGGAATTGATGGGAATTGCTGTGTATCCTGAGCACTTGGGGGCAGGCTCAGCTCTGGGTAATTTTTCTGCCTTGCAGACCAGGTTGATGGGCTGGCATTAAAAACACAGAGTACAGATATATTCATAATGACTTCCATGAGGAGCAGAGATGGGCTCACTGACATACCAGCACTTCAGAAAATATTCAGGATATTCTGAGGCCTTTGCTTTGTGTCAGGGGGTTCCCTTGGTTCCATGGAGTTCTCCCAGTTCTCACAAATGCTGTTTCCAAATAGTTGCTGATTCAAAGCCTCAGGCACTTCTCTAATTTCTTTTGGCCGTGCTGAAAATTTCTGTTTGAGATGGTTATGTGAACCAGAGCTTGGTAGAAAGTAGCAGACAATAAATTAAACCAGAACAAAGCTTTACCCTTAGTACACAGAGTTGAGTAGTTCCATGACATATTCCTGAACTATGGACAGATGGGTTTGGAAAGCTCCAAAGGAAAGATTCAGTGGCAAGGTGGTCTGGAAGGATGATGCTAATGAGTTTTAAGGATGATGGCAGAGAGCTCCCACAATGCTGGGAATGCTCTCCTGACCTGTGGTGGGAGTGCTGTCCTGATAACACAGGGCAGGACTCTGAGATTCCCTCAGGTGAACAGTTAGAGCTGAAGGAGTTTGGGAACTGTCTGCTGAGCTGGTGGGATTTCCCCTGCTCACCTCGAGACATTAGCTTTGTTCTCAGTATGTTTCTTAGGAAGTGTTAGCAATTCTAGGAGTTCTGCTCCTCTGTGCAAAACAATTTCAGTATTAATATATGCCCTTCTATAGCCCCTGTGTGGAACACAGTCATGATAGAACTGAGGTGAATGGGTGTTTTTTAAATAGGACAAATTGCAAGATCCATGAGTAGAGGAAAATGTCTCTGAGATGCTCATTTGAAAATAGCCCTCTAAGGTTAAATGTAGACAACAAAGTCAAAGATCGTGGCACTGAGTGCCATGATCTGGTAAAGGGACTGGAGTTGGACCCAGGGTTGGACTTGATGATCTCGGAGGTCTTTTCCAACCCAATCCATTCTATGTTTCTGTGATTCTGTGTAATCAGATCAGATTGAGACGTGAGGATTGTGCCTCCTGCTTTGTGCTCCAACTTTGGCTGCTGCAGGGAAGCTTCAGGTGTCTGCAAGAACATTATTGCCACACTGAGCAGGACTCCCCTCAGCCCCTGTGCTGAGCCAGGGCTCACTCCAACGGGGGCACAGGGACCACACCAACTCTTGGGTGGTTAAACCAAACTCTGTGCATGTGGAAGCACATGAGTGTGCAAGGGTGGGCACTTACAAAACTGAAGTGCAACAGGATTTTCCCAAGAGGCACTAAATCCTCCCAGTTCAGACATTAGACTGAAAAACTCACTCTTGGCTTAACTCCACTGAAGTTAATTTCTCTGACAATAAATTTGGCCCAATATGTCAATACAAACTTAAGTCACTTGTTTTCGTAGAGATTAACTCAACAGCATCTTATGGATGCCCAGAATAATTAGTTTACTGTCTCTTGAGGTTTATTTAATTAATTTAGAATGCTTCCATTTAGAAGATACTTAGTGCAGAAACAGGTCTGTTGTAGATAAGAGAAACTGTAACTACTCCCTCAATCTTGTGTTTGACTTGTTGGAAAGGAAATACTTGGAGCAGGGAAAGTCATGTTATTTTGTTAAAGCTGCTCTCTCTGAGCCTTTTTTTTTCAATTCTAGCAAGCTGGAATGGTTTTCTGCCTTAAAATAATATTCAAATACATGTGTTTTTACCTTTTACTAGTGCTGTGCTTCCTGTGATCAGCTAAGAACCATTGCAATACTTTCTGAAATTTGTTCCAGCTTCAGAGAAGATAACTTATTTATAGGAAAGTCTTTCAGATCTGCAGTCAGACGCTGAATTTTTAAAGGGAGGGTATGTGTCAGAAGCTAAATAATTAAGATCCATGCCTCCTCAGCATTTTATTTCAAATATTAAATATTACATAAGAGATTTTTTCCCCCCTGTGGAAATCAAGCCTTTAAAATGATGCAGCCTCAGACAGAAAATCACTGTATTGTGCAGTTAAATTGATACATCTGCAAATGGTTCAGAAAAAGTTCTTAAAATATTTCTGCATTCTTCCTGCTGGCTCCAGTTGTCCCTGTGATGATGGGCTGTGATTTGACCATCAGCTCACCCTCCCTGAACCCCCAAGCAGGGATCATTCAGAAGCTGTGGGAACGTTTAAGGAGACTTTGGGACCATCTCAGGCAGAGCCCAGTGGGGCTCTCCATGCTCAGATCCTGTAAGGGCTGCGAAAGGTGGGTCCTGCACTGCCAGCGTGGGAAACAGGGAACTCCAGAGGACGTGCAGCCACTCAGCTCCTTCTCTTGTAAACCACTGTCCTCCTCTGGAAGGAAGGCAAACTGCACGAGTTCTCCTCGACACCTCTTCTGCAAACTCCAAACGCTGTGCTTTGCCTCCTGACAGAGCAATCCGCTCTGCCCTCAAATCCTGCACAAATTCCTTGACATGCTCATCGTGTTTAAAAACCACCCGAAGCTTTGAATCCTTTAGGAGCATTTTCCCAAAATTTTGCTGTAATTGAAATATGTGCATTAACCCTACATGCTGTGGGAAAGGGCTGTGCCAAAGTTTTCTTCTCTAGCAAAACCTGTGCAATTAAAGGCACCAGCACAACTTTCCACTGGCTCAGGTTCCATCCTGTCTCCGTTTTCCAGCCCCACAGCTCAGTGGTAACGTTATCCAGCACCTCAGCAAACTGCACTCATCTTCTGTCTCCTGTCAGTAGAACAGTTCGTTACGTGTTTGCCACCTTCCCTTCAGCACAAGGCTTGGAAGTCTCTGGATTCTGTGGGGAACCATGAGATTAGTCTTTAGGAGGTTGGTTGTAGTGACTGGAGTTGTGACCATCCTCCTCCAGCAGTGCCCTGCTTTGGCTGGGTGTGCACTCCTGCTATCTCTGCGGGGTGGAAAACCAGGGCATCGGGTTCTGCCGAGGAATTACTTTCACCTGAAGTTGTTCCTATCCCTTTGCATCCTTTCCAAGGGGATGTGGGGGTGTTTGCAGTCGGTATCTGGCTCCCAGCTGGAGCCGCTTTCCTGCTTCCACTTCCCAGCTCAGGTTGTGCTGTTGAACAGGTGTGAAACATCCCAGTGGGTCCTCCTGGACTCACTCACCTTTTGGAATTCTTCACATTTCCTGGCAGCTGGACCTCTAACCTGGAGATTGAGTATGACCTTCAGTAGATAAGCATTTTGTATACATATATAAATAGTCGTTATTTCAAGTTGAGAAAACGCTGCCCTGTCAGAGCTCGATGTGATCTACATAGCCCTGATGGTTTGGGGGTTTCTCCCCACTTTATGTTTGCAGGAATATAAACAGATGTGTGCAGCAAGGTCATGTTTGCACCATTTGAAAGCTTCCTTCTGGTATTGGGAGGGGTTTGGCTTTGAAAGTCTGTCTGTGTGCATAGGTATGTGATGTGTGATGCACTTCACATGCCGGTCTTAAGAGCGATGAAGTGTTGACAAGCTATTTCTCATTATTTGTAAGTTATTTGTCATTAATTATGGCCAAGGCAGCTGAAATGATTGAGAGTATATCAAGATTAATGCTGAGCAAACCCTGGAGATCTCACTGCAATGATCTAGAGAATGGACACAGGGGTGTCCTTGACTCTGATCATTCCTATTGCCACAGTCTTCTTCAGCCACCCACCCTTCCTTTCTCCTGGGGATCAGTTTTGGATGCAGAGGAGCTGCCTGGTGCATGAGACAGATCTCTAGTAGGAGGAATCTGTTTTTCACTGAGTTTTCAGCATACTTAGGATTATGAAACATGAAAGGAAACTCACATGAGCCAAGACAAGATGTTAATAACAGGCTCTGCCTGTGCTGCAGGGGCTGGAGCGGCTTTGGGGAGGATTTCTGCTGCTCCCGGGAGCAGGTGGAACTTCCTGCTTTGTATAGTCAAGGCTCCTCTTCCATCCTTCCATCAGCTGTTTGGGGTTGAATGAAGGGGATGACTATAGAAGAATATCCTTAATAATTATAAAAGATTTTAAAGTGCAGGTTCTGGAGGGTGCTCTGGAAATGAGGAGGTGGCTCAGGCACCTCAGGGGATGCTGGTTCAACACCAGCAG
Source organism: Sakesphorus luctuosus (assembly GCA_013396695.1). Taxonomy (NCBI): domain Eukaryota; kingdom Metazoa; phylum Chordata; class Aves; order Passeriformes; family Thamnophilidae; genus Sakesphorus; species Sakesphorus luctuosus. The sequence continues at coordinate 543,726 of VWZD01011778.1, forward strand.
ATCCCTTGTTGGCTCAGCTCTGGTGGGTGCTGTGCAGGGAACCTGCTGCTGCTCAGATGTACCCCCCCTCTTCCCCTGTGTGTCCCCAGCACCCTTGGGGGACTTCCTGCCTTTGCATCTACACTGGCACCTCCTGACACCCATTTCCTCCTCTGATCACGGTGTTCATCCTTAGATCTGTAAATCAAAGTGTGTAATTGAGTTGCTTATATCTTGTATTTTAATGGAAATGTTGACCACAAATCGGGTGATAAAACACCTTGTATTAATGACATCTCTACGGGGACATGAAACTTCAGCCGTTTACTGGGTATTTCTTTTCTCTTATAAGTAAAGTGGTTTTATTCCTTCATTTCTTTCTCCTTGATTTTTCCCTGTGGCTTTCCCCACACCTCTCCTCTCCAAGGAACCCAGCTGAGGAAATGCAGGATTATTGCATTTTGGCTGTTTTGCTGCATCTTGTATCCCTGTGAGCTTTGGTGGCACTACCAACTGGTGTAATACATGCCTAGAAATGACCCCCAGTTTCGAGACTTACCCAAGGTTTATCTGTGTTCAGGTGCTGCAGAATTTGGCCTTTCTTGCTTCAAGGTTTGATACCCACAATTAGTGCTGTGAAACCAAAGAAAAGCCAATAGTCAGTCTGAGCTTTAGCAAAATGATTTCAAATCCTTTTTATTGACTGGAATGGTAAACTGGCCAAGGAGAAGTATTAGGTGGTTCTCACTGTCATTTTTGATTTGTTGTGTTCTTAGGCCAACTTGTCCATTTAATTGAGTGGAATAAGAATTGTTCCTTCTGCCCAAAGATTGCAGTAAGTTTGTGTGTTGGTTGTCCTTTCATGCAGTTACTGCTGCAGATCCTCCTATTTAGGAGCTACAAGATTTTACTGTTACATTCAGCTTGTAACATCTTAGGAAATGAGATTTTTTTTTTCCCCCTGCTGCTACAACCTTTACAGTCCCATGGGAGAGAAGTTACAACATCTTATAAATATCCACATGACAAAAATTGACTCATCAGAAATATTAGAAGTGAACTTCACACCACACATCTTTTAACTTTCAAGTGTTTCTTAGGGTTTTTGTTATAAACCATTATCATTTGATTTTCTTAATTTAATTTGAGCCAGTTTTTTGTAAGCAGCATCTGAAGACTGAATAGATTCATAATTTGCCTGCCAGTTGCAGCTTTTTGCCTTGCATATATGTACATTTTTATACAACAGTGCAATTAGCTTCATTGAAAAGAAATGAATGTTTATGATTCAGAAATGAGCTTGGTTATACAGGACAGTTTGGTAACTTTTAAGTTCATCTTGTGTTTTCTGAAGTTGCCTCTATTGGGATCTCTAAGGTTATAATGGAAATAGCAGTGAAAAATCCTGGCCTCAGATCAGCTCTTACTTTGAGCTCCAGTTAAATTGATTTGCATGAAATTGAGTTTTAAACCACCAGCATGTAATAGTTAACTAAAAAGAAAGACGAATGTAAAATCCCAGACTGGTTTGGGTTGGGAGGCACCTTAAAGATGATTTCATTGCACCCCCTGCCGTGGGCAGGGACACCTTCCATAGACCTTCCAAAGCCCTATCCAGCCTGGCCTTGGGCACTGCCAGGGATGGGGCAGCCACAGCTGCTCTGCCCAACCTGTGCCAGGGCCTGCCCACCCTCACAGGGAAAAATTTCTGCCTAATATTCAATCTAAACCTCCTCTCTATCAGTTTGAAGCCATCCCCCACTGTGCTGTCACTCCAGGCCCTTGGAAAAAGTCCCTCTCCATCTTTCCTGTGGACTCCCTCCAGGCAAGACAGGGAACATTTGGAAACAGCTCATGGGGTAAAAATTAGAACAATGGGGGAACACAGTAATAAGAGGAATCTGTTTGCTTTCCTAGGGTTTAGATCAGACTGTGCCTTTTTTGGGTGAAACTATTAAATCTAAATATAGTCATCCCTAACATGTCTTCTGGGTTTGGTTGGTTGGTTGGTTGTTTTTCATGTTGCAAACTGACCAGAATGCTTGGGAGTCCTACATTTAGTTAGTTTGCTGATAATAAAAGAATTAAGGCCAGATTATTTGTAGTTTTTTAAGAAAAAGAAGTACTGCCATTTACTTTTGCAACATGTGCAATAGGACAAGGGGGCACGGGAGGCTCAAGCTCTGCCAGGGGGAATTGAAGTTGGAGAGCAGAAAAAACTTCTTTGCAGAGAGAGTGCTCAGGCATTGGAATGGGCTGCCCAGAGAGGGGGTGGATTCCCCATCCCTGGAGGTTTTTAACCTGAGCTTGGCCGTGGTACTGAGTGCCATGATCTGGTAAAGGGACTGGAGCTGGCCCAAGGGTTGGCCTTGATGATCTTGGAGGTCTTTTCCAACCCAATCCATTCTGTGATTCTATGATTTTGCTTCCTGGCTGAGAGTTCTTGTCTGCTGCAGAAGTGAGTGCAAGCTGTGGCAAGATGCATCTGCTAAACAGCAGAGTCATTAGAAATCCTCATTATAACTGAAACAAGATTTACAATGAGACAGGAATGAATGCAAACCTCCTCAAATATTTAGAATACTTGTACACTTACTTGAATCCCACTTTGCATGTATGTTATTTTCTCAGCTTCAGCTCCAAACCTCAGTGGCTATTTATTTTCTGATGGCATTTAAAGATAATTCTTTTGTGCTTGTCATTCCTAGAGGTCTGATATTTTTTCCAGATCCAGAGATTTATGGCATGAAGAGATCCAAAATAGAAGACCTTTAGTGTGATCTTTCCAACTGCATGTATTTTTAGAAATAACTGGAAGGTAGAATACATTTGATTTTCTGAAAGTTTCAAAACCAGTGGTATCGTCAACAAGAGAAGCACCAAATTGAGTCCAATATGTCCATTAAAACAGTAGATTTATTCACCCTTAATTTTGTGTTGCATGTCAGAAATGAGAGTTTTAAACATCACAGTGCTATGTCCTCCTCATACTTACCTATTAATTTTGAATAAACTGCATTAGATTTCTGTGTTAAATCAGTTTGCTCATGCTGAGCTATAGAAGCTTTGGGCATGGGAAATGCTGATTTTATACCATTGTGAGCCCTATCAGGCAGTTCCATCCTCTGGAGATGGATTTCCACCAGAGCCTGGTCCTTTATGTAAAGAGATCCTATCTTTTTTGTGTGAGTAAAAAAACCAAAACCAGGTTAAATGCACTTAAATGGTTTTACCACATGCACACACTGTGTTTGAGTCTGTACCAGGGCTTTGTGTTTCACATCCATGAATTTCCTCTTCCCTGTGGTATCCCTGCCATGGTTTGTACATTTGTGTATATTCTTTCTGCCTCTGTTTACATAAAAGTGTAATTGTGTGCAAGATCTGTGGGAGCTGAGTGAGAATAAACACTTTGGATCTATGGCATGGCATTTGTTGTCCAAACTTTACATAATCCCTGTAGATCAGTTTCTCCTCTTTCCTAAGGAGTAAAACTTCCTGAGATTAATGACAATGCAAACCTTGGCAATACCTGGGCATGGAAGGGTCAAGGAGGATTCTGCCCTTAATGGCTTGAGCGTTATGTTATGCAAACACTAGAACTGTAACAGCCCAAAGTGTGTGGCTGCATTTGCTGTGAGGATAAACAATCCTTGCTACGAGGATAAACAGAACCTTTTGACCATCACTGGCTCTTGTACAGCCCATTAACATGTAAACCTCTGGTTGCCACTGCAGTGCTGAACATGAACACTTTAATTCCAGGGGTTTTCACGGCACTGCTGCTGTGTGAGGTGGGTGCTTGCACACCTGCACTGTTTGGAGGCTTTCATGGTGATGCTAAATGTGGTGTTCAGCAGTTTGGATGCTTTAAGCTGTGACTGTTGTCACCCTCTCTGGTTTCCAGCTGTTCGTTGCCACCAGTTTTGAGAGTCAGGACAGCTGTTTGTGTAACTGTGCTAGGAAATACAGCTGGAATAATGCCTGGCTGGCTCAGGGGCTGGACATGGGTGGGCAGGGCACAAAAGGTGTGTCACAATTGGCTTTGGTATCATCACTGCATGGGAACTTCAGGGGAACTCAGTGAGCTCAGACATCCATAACGACTTGTGTATGACATGGGATGTGCCAAACTGAGATGGAAATTGCTTTGGTTTTCATTATGTTTGTGTTTTGCTGGTCTTCAGTCCTAACTCAACCCCCTACTGTGGCAGACAGGGGGCTGATGTCCGATCACAGTGTGGAAGCACTGAGGGGACACGGGAGAGGGAGAGAAGAGTAGCTGTGATGATACCACACAGGTCACAGACTCTGAACATGTATTGGGAAACAAGCAGCCTAATCACCAAATTATTATAAAATAAATATAAATTATTATTAAATAAATATGTTCCAGAAAGCATCCTGTGTTATCATTCCTGGAAGCTTTTTGGACAGCTTGCTTCATCTATGCAAAGGCAATTTCCAGACAGAATTTTACTATTCAAAAAAATCCCCATGGTCTCTTGCAGCACCAGAACACTCGGGGCTCTATTTTGTGCCACTAGGAAAATTATACCCCAAAGTTTCCAGAAATACATACAATATTAAAGGAATTTCTTTCTGAAGAGCAGATATCCAATGATGTGGGATGTGAAGAGCAAAGTGTCCTGCAAACAGCTTAATTACCAGCCTGTTTGCAGTTTGTTATTTTCTCCTAATACTGCGTGATTCAAATCCTTCCTGCTGTGCCCTTTCCCCCCCTTTAAGTGGTTGCTTGTGAGGCCAAAGCTTGGCTGCACCACTTTATCCTGCAGATAAATGAAACCGAATTGAGAAAGGGCTTTTGAAGCCATGGAAAATTGAATTGTAGATAACTATTTTCTGCTTTTTAAAGAGCAGGAACACTGATCTGATTGCTTGGTGTTCCTTCCTCCTGTGCCAGGACTCTCCCTGCTGTCCCTCTGCCCTGGAGATGTCCCTCCATGGTTCCCTCCCCTCGCTCTGGCTTTGGTGGCAGCACAGCAGTGCTGTAGCAGTGAGTCATGGCTGCACAAAGCCAGCTCAAGGACAAGCCAAGGGTGCTGAAGGAGCAGCTTGCTAAAGCCAGGATTCAGGACTAGTTCAACGTTTGCAGCCTCAAGGAACAAGACTTTAGGAAGCTGAGGCCTCAGGAGGGAAGCCAGTCATTTAAAATCAACAAAAGGCAACTCTTTCGGTGCAGTTTTGTGCTGGAATTCTGTATTTAGGTCCTGTGACGCTGCAGAAAACAGCATTACATAAAGCACAGCAGCTGCAGTCTGCATTCAGGGGCAGGGGAAAGCATGGAACCAAACCAGGAGTGCAGGGACAGAGCTGGGGGAATCCTTTTAAAAGTACATTATAAAGAAAAGAATTTCCAAGTGGGAATTTCCAAGTGCCTGGCATTGGGTTTTTATTTTTATAATGTGTAAGGAGATTTTAAATAGGATTTACAACTTGGACCATCATGTTCCTGTGACATTACTGGCCCTGGGAAGGGCAGAGTGCAGCTCTTTCAGGGAGGAAGGGCAGCTCTGCCCACCCATGTAGGGAAAGGGGCACCTCTGTGGCAGGGCCAGGCACTGGGGGCTCTGAACGTTCCTCTTCTTCCTGCAGCAGAACTGCTGCTGCCCTCAGGATGGGATCAAGCCCTCAATGAGGTGTTTAGAAAGCAAAGTAGTCCTGGAGACATCTGCATCCTCACTGCCCCTGGCAACAGGTGCTGAGAGCAGGTGTCCAGCTCGGTGTCTGTGTTTAACCCTGAGCCTGGACACCCCAGGTGTGAACACTTGGGCCCTGTGTGGGCATGGACAGAGCCCTGCTGGGCCTTAGGCAGCTGGGGCTGAAGCCCAAGGTCGTGTGGTTCTGCCAGCCTTTCTTACATGAGTTGGGTTAGGTTTGGTGAGCTTTGGGCATGGTGAAGTCAGAGGCAGCACGTGCCTGATGCTGCAGTGGGCACAGCAAAGTCCTTTTGAGTGAGAGAACTATGAATCCATCAACTTCCAAAGCATCATTTTTGGAGAAAGTTGGTCTGTGTTGCTCTAGTTACATTCTGGTTGTGTTAGTTGCTGTATTTGGTGAGTCACAGAGCATTGTTTTGTACTAATTTTGTATTCATAAGGTACAAGCAGATTAGCTGGACTGGATTGATGGGTTTGCATCAGTTAATATAACCTGTTGTCTTCAACCAGGAACAGAGGAAGCTTTTTACATTTCACAGATCTAATACTTTGATACAGGTGAGCACAAGAGGTGATGTAAGCTCTGTGAGACATTCTCATGTCCGTGGTTTTCTCAGAGCAGACGATGGTCTTTGTGCGCATCATCCCAACTGGATGTAAATGAGAGTGTGGTAGGTATTTATCTGTAAGTGAAGAGCCTGTGCTTTCATAGCTTTAGACTATAAAAATGAACAAACTGGATGAATTAAAGATCATTTTCAGGATTCAGCACCTTTCATCTCAGGTCACTGTGATCAAGTTGAGCACAAGCCAGGATTGCCTCTGTGTGGCAAATCGGGCCAGAAGCAGGGAAAGGTGAGGTGAGGGGATCAGGCATAACTGGTGGCTTGTTGAATGAATTGCTCAGATACCACAATCTGACTGAAACTGGAAGGCCTTCTCACTTTTACCAGACAGGTCTAATAGGGCAGAGTTTGGTAGGTCAGTGTAAAAGGAGCTTGAGTTCCCCCTCCTGAGCTGTATCATCCTCTGAGGGGTGGCAGGCACTGAACTTCAGATGCACTAAGCTTAATTGCAACTAAAGGCTATGACACAAGCAAAGCTCAGGAAGTGAAAAGACTAATGCTGTTAGAGTCTTTTTATGATCTGCAAGCCTGTTTCCATAAAAATAGAAATGGTTCATTTGTCTAATAAGGAGCACATAAATGGGAAGACACATTGGCACTTGCTATTAATAATCTCACGTAATTACTTTTGAAGTTTTTTGTTGTCTGCTGGTTTTCATAATAATTAAACAAATGGAGTATTTTTGTTAAGATTTTCAAAGTCCTGCAACATGGGCAAATCTAATGTTTTCTCAAAAGGGTTTTTCTTCAGTGAAGAAGAAATAAGCCTGCAAAGTACCTGGCACTTCGTGGTCACCTTTGAAGACATCACTCCTGACAATCTGGATGTTGCTGCATGCTGGTCTCCCAAAGTTTTGCTTGCTTTATGCTTGTGCATCTTGCTTAAAAGGGCAAACCAGCAAACAACCCCTACCAAAGGTGTGTGTAAATTTAAACCTCACCTGTGGCCTCAGAGGAGAGACAGTTCCCTGAAGGGATTAAGAAGAGAGTGAGGACTATGCTGAGCAGTGGGAACTCAGGGGCAGAAGGGAAAAGCTGTCTGGTATCTATCAGTGATGTTGGTTTCTCTGAGATAAAGTGAAAGGGAAAATGAGGAACATGGAAAAGGAAGAGGGGGGAGATCTGTTTAAGAGGGTCTTCAGGAAGAGCAGTAGACACAGGAGGTGCACAGGGACACAGAGGAAAATGTAAATAAGCTTAACAAAAGGGGTATCAGAATTGGGCAACACACTCAGAATCTGCCTTTGAGCATCCTGATTGTTTCAGCATGACCATCCAGCTCATCTCTGCTTCTCATTTACATAACCTGTAGCAAACAGCTGCATACTCAAGATGTCTGTCTGAAAGGAATGAGCCTCAGCCCTGTTAGTTCAGGGTCCTTGCACTGTGTGTGTTCATGCCAGTGATTTCATAGTTACAGCAGTGCCATCAGTGCTATCTAACCTGGTAACATGCTTTAAACACTGCTGAGCATACATGGCAAGTGTGTGATTTCCTTTGTCTCCTGGTCAGTGTTAATGTGTGTCAGGCTTAAGGGATGTATTAATGATGCTTTTCTAAGCCTGCAATGCCAATCCTCTGGGCCCAGTGTCTTCATTAATGAGTAATGATGGAACGGAGCAGGCACTGGGTCACTGGATCCTTCCAGAGCCAGGCACAGTCCTGAAGGGAATGCTGCAATGCAGCTCTAAGCAAAGGGGCTGCACACACAGAAAGGGCTACTGAATCAGTCTGTGTTTCTGGAACATTTGGGGTTTTAGGAAGATTGCCAGTTTCCCCAAATGTTTTTCTTAGGGAAGGAATCTTTTCTTTTCTTTTTTTTTTTTTTTTGCTATTTCAGAAGGACTTATTCCAATGCCTTCTATTCTCCAAACTTGGAAACCTGAGCACCAGTAAAAATAGAAACTCTCTGATCATGCTGTGTTCAGCAGCCATTGAGAAGGACTTGAGGAGACTTCTGTTTCATAATATTTGTACAGCAGTTGACTTGTAGTAATTTGCATAAGATTTTGGACCTCAGCCTTACTGTGAATTGGGACTGATTTTCCCAAAAATGTTTTGTGTGAGGCCAGAACCATGTAAGAAAAATAACCTGACAAAGCAAGGAACTGTGCAAGGAAAAGCTTGTTCTCCTGTAAGAGAAGCATTTGAAAAATCAAAATAGAATTTCCAATTAAAGTTACTAATGAGACAAATGAACACCTCTAGGTTAAATTAGGAAAACGTTTTAAGTGCTCCTTTTCTTGGGGTAAGCATAACTGGGATAACTCCATTTTTCAATCTCTTCTGGTGTAAAGTATGTAATTAATTCCCTAAGTAGTTGTTATCTAAATCTATGCCTCTGTGTTACATGATAAAACTATTTGAGTGCTTAGCATTCTGCTCCCTCTCCATGTAATAAGAACGTTGCATTTAGTTCCTTTTTTAATATCTTTTTGCTTCTTGGTCTTTTTGTTTCTCTTTTCTTGCAAGAACTTATTTGTAATTTGGCACTGGAAATGATTGTGTTCTCTTGTTGCTGCTGACCTGTGGCTTCAGCTGCCAACGCCCCATGCCATGGCTGGGGGCTGTGTCCGTCTCCAGCAGCAGCAGGTTGGACATGCTGAGGGCAAAGAGGTCCCAAGCCAGATCAGCCTCAGGGGTTTATCCTCTCTCAGTTGTGCATTTATTCCAGAACATCTAGTCCTGAGTAACCATCAGGGCTTAACTCTTTGTGTGGATCTTCCCACTTCGGGTTGACAGGCCTCTGCCCAGGATGAAGGGATGGAT